>CM033623.1:397500-640000 GCA_019453435.1 Rhinogobius similis
GATATTTATTCTAACACATTGGGTGCACCGACGTCTGTGAATGTGCTGACACTGTCTGTCATCAATGGAACAGTAAAGTAACAAACTAAACTAACTCTGGACTGTCTGACAATTGAAGATCATTAACATAATATTATCAAATTCACTTGTTTTTACTAAATCTTCTGAGAAAGACAACCGCTAGTTTGCACAGCATATTAACTAAAAGAGTAGTGACTGTGTCTGACGCTCACATAATAGAAATGGTCACAGAATCTGCGTGTACCTGTCCTCGTGCAGATATACTTTACCCTGCGCTCCAGGTGTGTCCAGATGTGGAAGCTCTGACGTCCAGCTGTGTCTGGCTCGTCCCACTGCGCTGTGAGGCCGAGTGCAGAGAGAGGGGAGAGCAGGGAGAGGCCAGAGGGGGAGCAGCCCGGGACCCTGCCAAACACACATTCTTCCCCTGCAGAGCGCTCCAACATTCACTATACATGAGTCATATCTGAGAAGGAAGGCCCCCACCCGGCAAGTCTGCACAATGGAAAACATACTAATGGAAGGCTTTTTATTTCAAAATGAAAGTTGTGAACTTGAAATGAGACATGCAAAAAGAATATGCACAGGAAATCTTTTTTGGGAATAATCTTAAATAAGATATATCATACTTCAAGCATTAAGTGTTTGAAATAAGTAGTATTCATCTTATTTTGAACATAAGTGAGATTGCTAATGGAACAACGATTAAATATCTTGTTTTGCGTAAATTAAGAAAATAGCAAGCATTACTTGAAATGAGAACAAAACTTACTTCTCAGGCAACATTTTAAAGTCCAATCACATTTTAACGTATTGTATTAATAAAAATGGTACAATTCTAGTATGGAAATGCATTAGCGGGGTTTAAAGGAGCTGTGTCCAAGCTTGGCTCATGTTTTCATGCGCTCGCTGTAGAGGGCTGTTCAGATGACATCGCAGCAAAGGACTTCAGTTTACAACATGACGACACAAGTGAAGAAGAAGAACTGTCAGAAGATGAGAGGCCAATGAGAGAGACAGAAGAAAAGTGCACGTCAAAGGAAGAAATGAAATGTCTTGATAAAAAAACAACAACTTTGTTTAGATGATGACCACTGTTCCCTCTAAGCTGCGCGCGTGCACAATTGCGCACAGCTCCCAGGGGCATCACGCAGAGAAAATCTGAGTTGCGCACGAGAGAAAGAGAGAGAGGAAAAGAGGTAGAGGCGCGAGCCGCACACAGTGACGTGCACCTGAACATAACTGATCATTAACAGCACAAAGCGCCAAATCAAAGGCTCCGGGGGAACTAAAGTTCTACATCCCATACGCTTTTAAGTAGACTTTCTTCTGGACCAACCCACCTCGTATTCACGGAGAACAAACAGCTGACGAACTAATGCGTCTAGAATAGCGCAAATTACCGCGAAGACTCGCGCTCCCCATCAGGGATGAAGGCATTACGGCCCATCACTGCGGACCCCTAAAACATTTGCTGGTAGCACGCTGTACCAGCAGGCACGCAGACGACGAGCTCCTCCACCTGACGCACGGAAAAGTAGTCCCACTAAAATCATTGCCTCTGGAGTCAAACCATCACATTAGATACAAACTTAATCCAGGGTCAGACTGTGCACTTTTGGAGATTTAATCAACCCAACCCCGAAGTCTCAGAACTCACGATGACTAACTTGATTTGAGTTCATTCATTTTGGATCTGACTTGTCTCCGCGCGTCTTTACGCGGCGACAGTGTGAGGGCCGTGTGCAGCGCGGCACAGACCCACACAGACTCCTCTGTCTTCAGCACCAGTGAAGAATCATGAACCAATCAGAGCAAACGCCACAGCGGATCTACAAAGTTTAGCGCTTCGCACAGTTTTCGCGTGGATTGACGTGCAAATTAGCCGCGTGCGTAACGAGGCGTTAAGTGCTTTATGCACAGAATAACCCCAAGTGAAAACTGGAAGAATGAAAATGAATGGTCACTGACGGAAAGTTTATTTTGGCTATTGAAGACTGACTTGTTGTATCAGAGCTACAGTAAAGTCTAATCAATGACATCCTTAGTCATAAATGAACTGTAAATTATCATTAGGCCTATTTGAAACATAGGCTTAGGATCTAAACATGACACACAGGTTACTTTGTCCAGAGGCTTCAGAGGAAATGTAAGCTGTTACTGAAAATTGCACAGAAGTGTTGCTGGATGTGAGTCAGTCTTTATGTTAAAATGCATCAAAAATGTGAAAGCTTTGGAGTGAAAAACACCATGACTCTGATTGCTAAATAAATGATCTCTAAGTCTGCACTATGGAACTTTTGTGTGGAGGGCCTGCCATCAGCCTATTGCGTGACCATATTGTTGCTTATTCTCTTTGTTTGGTTTCTGTGTTAAAATATCAACTATTCCCTCTAATATTTCATGTGTCTGAGCAAACACACAAACTCCCTGAGCAGTCCCTTGGACCATGTGAGCGACATCAGACGCTCTGTGGCCACAGCAGTATCACTGTCCAAAACCGGAGATCAGAACACTGGCCTCTGGAGGCATTCATCCATTTATGAAGCTTCCCTGGACAGCAGGTAGCTCTGAAAGTGGAGGGTCTGGGGGTCCTTCCCCAGGGATTTTCCTACAAGATAGATGTCATTTGCTGTAATCTGGGCATTTTAGATCAGCAAATCCAAATTTTACTGTAATAGATTTCATGAGAATGTGATAAACAGGTGGTGGACCCTCCACAGAAAACTTACATAGTGCACCTTTGATCATAGATTATGATTGGAGGCTCCTTCTGTCCAAGATTCAAATGGAGGCAGGCGTTGTTTATGATAAGAACACTTGTGACTTGCTGCTGATCACTTGCATCCAAATCCTGTCAGCGTTTCTCAGTGGAGCCTGTGTCATCGTGTTTTTATACTGTAAGAAGATCTGCTCTGGAGCACACACACTCTGTAACACTGTGTAATAGGTGAGAAGTGGGGCTATGTGTTACCCTTACATCTTGTTCTCACGTCTCTTGAGGCTGTGGGTGGCAGGTCACAGTTAAGATTTAAATGCGATGTGTTTTCTGATGTCTTTGCTAAAATAAACCAATGACTGTAATGTAATATGTATAATATGTATATGTAATAATATGTAAATATAAGTGAATTCTTAAATGAATATACAAAATACAAACACATTATATTAAATCAAATAATGATTGGCAAATAAACAAAAGGTTACATTTATGAACTTTACACCAAGTATGTTTTGATTTGTCAGTTTTTCAGTATTTCCATCAGTAGCCCCACTCCTCTCCACTAGAGGGCAGACTGGAGCTACAACAGAATGGGTCAAGCGGAAGTCTCGGTTATTTAGACCAGACTAAAGTTGTGAAAAGTTTGTGTCTTTTCTGCCGGACGTGTGTGAGGAGCTGAAAGCGCCTCTCTGTGGGAGGCACACGGCCTGATGGAGGAGGCGGGGGATTAAAAAGCACGGAGCGGGACACGGAACATAGACCCTGCAATACTGAACGTTTTATTTTGAGTGGCGTGTGAACCGAGCCCTGCTCCTGCGCGCAGAGGAGTGTGGTAAACACGGCGCATACTCCGGTGGACGGGATGGTCGGTGGAGTGTGAGCGCAGTGCTCCGGTGGCGCCTGGGTGCGCCAGACCGCCGCGTCCCCGCTGTGTCAGCTCGCGGGCCCCGGTGGTGCCATGTCCGTGCAGCTGCTCCAGCCTGTCACCGTGTCCGTGTGTGTGTGATGGCACAGTGTGGCCCCGCAGAGCCCGGCGCTAAGGCCACGGAGGAGCCGAGTGCAAAGCCGGTACTGTTTGAGATCTTTGGGGAGATTTGGACCGTGCAGGCCCGGCTCGGCCAGGGGGTGTCCGCCTCCGTGTACCAGGTGAGCTCCGGCAGAGCCAGCACCGCCGCGGTCAAAGAGTTCCAGGCCGAGTCTCACGGAGGGGACTACGGCTTCCACAAAGAGAGGAGCGTGCTGGAGGAGATCCAGGGACACAAGAACATCGGTACAACCTGCAGCCTGCACGGACACGCACGTACACGCACGGACACGCACGGACACAGTCACAGGCGCGCGCACACGCGCATGCCAGCGCTGTAACCTAAACTACCTTCAGCAGCTCATGATCTGACGGTGCTAAAACTCTAAAACTGGCTTCATTTCTTTTCCAACCCACTTATGCCACAGACCACCACTTTACATTGGTGGCTATGATAGCAAAAGTTTATTTTTAGAATATCTTTTTTCACATTTAAAGTAAAGGTTAAGATTAGAGATAGCTTTAGGTTAAGGTGTGGGTTTGGTTCAGTTTAGGGCTTTGGGGGTCTCGCCAGAACTGGGTTGTAGACAAACAGGATGTGTAAAAGTGGCATCATGCATGACTGAGGTGTGTGCTGTGTTACAGTGACGCTGTACGGCGTGTTCACGCACCATAGTTGCGTGGGGGTGTCCACACGCTGTCTGCTGCTGGAGCTGCTGGACGTGAGTGTGTCCGAGTTGCTGCTGAGGGCCGGGACCTCACTCAGCGACAGGTCAGTGTGAAACAGGCTCTGCACTCATTAACGTTACACCTGCACATTTACTTGATGTGTTTGTTGATCCTTCCCCAAAGGCCCCAGCAGGGCCACTCCATGTGGCTGGTGCAGCACTGTGCCCGGGACGTGCTGGAGGCTCTGGCCTTCCTCCACAAAGAGGGCTATGTCCACGCTGACCTCAAACCACGCAATATCCTGTGGTGTGCAGACGACCAGTGCTTCAAACTCATCGACTTTGGCCTCAGCTTCAAAGAGGGAAATCAGGTGAGTATCTCTTGTTGTCTCCAGGTTCACCAGGTACATGATGAGTGCAGACACCCAACAACAACATGAATGGTACTTCTCTCATATTCTGCTGCTTCTACTGATCACTGTTTAAAAGGACAGAATGTAAGATTTAGATTTTAATTGTCATAAACGTGACATTTGTGTCCCCAGATATGAGGTAAACATATTCAAATATAGCTTTTACTGAAAACACTTGTAACGCTGATTTATTCTTAATTACAAAAACAAGTTGTTGATGTTATGTTTTGGTGGATTCTTCAATCAGAACGCAGAATGAGCCTCACACAAGTCTAATTTGCATTGTCAGTTTCAAAGCTGTAATCAAAAGTTAAGTATGTAACACAGGAAGGTGTTCAGTGCTAATAAGGATGAAATGAGGGGCTGTGGACAGTGAGTGGTTGCCACACCTCCAAAATCTCCAGGACAGCAGTTGCTCCAGACTATTGTAAAGAGCTTTGAGAAGCATGTAAAGCACTTCTAAATCTGAGCCATTTATTTTCCCAGTATTGAATGGACACATATTCTGCTACAGTTTGGGCTTTTAACCATGTTCTAACAATGTTCCGTCATCAAAAACATACCTGAAGTAGCATTTAACTGCATTCACACCATTTTGAGGAATGTTTGCTTGGATATCCTCTCCTCTCCAACCGTCAAAAACACTCCCTGTTGAACTTCCTTGATCCGTGACCTTTTTTTTCAGATCATGCACGTCACTTATCTGAGAATCTTCTGCTGTTTTAAGTCTTTAAATCATCACCAGATTCTCTCTTTGTCTAAATACGATCACTGTTACTGCTAACTGCATCATAGTGTCTCTTAAAGTGATCACATCTGCTGCCTGGATGCACTCAGTAAGTGTCAGGCTAGATTCCATTTGTTTAAAACATGAGATGGCAAATTTAAGGCACTCAAGAGCATGTTTAAAGGCTAATAACAATAAAATCAAATATGCATAATATTTTTCCTTTAAGATCTGTCCTGTTTTTGTAATGATTATGCAGGATGTGAAGTATATCCAGACAGATGGGTACCGGGCCCCAGAGGCTGAGCTGCAGAATAGCCTGGCCCAGGCCGGAGTGGAGCTGGAGGGCCACTGCACTGCGGCTGTGGACCTGTGGAGCCTGGGCATCATCCTACTGGAGATGTACTCGGGAACCAAACTCAAGGAGACGGTGCGCTCGCACAAGTGGGAGGTACGCTGTGTAAATGGCAGCCCGAAACAGTTTTCTTTTCCACAATATTTTAAACATAATAACATGATGCGCTCCATTGACATTGTTGACCACTGATTAACATGAATAAATGATCTCTAAGTCTGTAACAAATCAAGACATGATGGCTTTATTTTATATACTTTATTCAAAACTGCGCTCTAATTTCTTAAAGTTAAATTGTGGGATGAGAAAGGCTATATTGTCTTTTCACGTGTGCATGGCTGCTTTCTGCTGTTCTGCACCGTCTCCTGTGTGTGCGTCAAACCCACTGGTGTGTGGCTGAATGGAGATTGTGGAGTAACGTCCAGAGGTCCAGATGGGATAAGATCAGAGAGCTAGTGAGGATCTGATCCTTTACAAATAAACTCCTGGTCTCTTGATCACGCTCGCTTTGAGATGTCCTCGTAACACCTCTGCCTTCCTCAGGACAACAGTGCAGCTGTTATTGACCAGATCTTTGGCAGCAAGAGCGAGGCGCACCCTGCTATTCCTGTGTACCACCTCCGAGACCTAATCAAGAGGTGACTCCCACATTATCTGCCGTTTCTCCTTTTCTCCTGACCTGACCGTTCCTCGTGTGTTCTCCTGACCTTCTGACTGTTCTTTGTGTCTTCTCCTGACCCTCTGACTTTTCCTCACACATTCTCCTGACCCTCTGACTGTTCGTCGTCTGTTCTCCTGACCATCTGACCGTTCCTCGTGTATTCTCCTAACCTTCTGACTGATCCTCATGTGTTCTCCGGACGTTCTGATTGTTCCTTGTGTGTTCTCCTGTCCTTCTGACTGTTCCTTACATGTTCTCCTGACCTGCTGACTCTTCTTCGTGTCTTCTCCTGACCTTCTGACTGTTCGTCGTGTCTTCTCCTGACCCTCTGACTGTTCGTCGTGTGTTCTCCTGACCCTCTGGCTGTTCGTCGTGTGTTCTCCTGACCCTCTGACTGTTCGTCGTGTGCTCTCCTGACCCTCTGACTGTTCCTTACATGTTCTCCTGACCCTCTGACTGTTCCTTACATGTTCTCCTGACCCTGTGACTGTTCCTCACATGCTCTCCTGACCCTCTGACTGTTCCTCACATGTTCTCCTGACCCTCTGACTGTTCCTCACATGTTCTCCTGACCCTCTGACTGTTCTTCGTGTCTTCTCCTGACCCTCTGACTGTTCTTCGTGTCTTCTCCTGACCCTCTGACTGTTCTTCATGTCTTCTCCTGACCCTCTGACTGTTCCTCGTGTGTTCTCCTGACCCTCTGACTGTTCTTCGTGTGTTCTCCTGACCCTCTGACTGTTCCTTACATGTTCTCCTGACCCTCTGACTGTTCTTCTTGTCTTCTCCTGACCCTCTGACTGTTCCTTGTGTCTTCTCCTGACCCTCTGACTGTTCCTCGTGTCTTCTCCTGACCCTCTGACTGTTCCTCACATGTTCTCCTGACCCTCTGACTGTTCTTCGTGTCTTCTCCTGACCCTCTGACTGTTCCTCGTGTCTTCTCCTGACCCTCTGACTGTTCCTCACATGTTCTCCTGACCCTCTGACTGTTCGTTGTGTGTTCTCCTGACCCTCTGACTGTTCGTTGTGTCTTCTCCTGACCCTCTGACTGTTCCTCACATGTTCTCCTGACCCTCTGACTGTTCGTTGTGTGTTCTCCTGACCCTCTGACTGTTCGTTGTGTGTTCTCCTGACCCTCTGACTGTTCTTCGTGTCTTCTCCTGACCCTCTGACTGTTCCTCGTGTCTTCTCCTGACCCTCTGACTGTTCTTCTTGTCTTCTCCTGACCCTCTGACTGTTCCTCGTGTCTTCTCCTGACCCTCTGACTGTTCTTCGTGTCTTCTCCTGACCCTCTGACTGTTCCTCGTGTCTTCTCCTGACCCTCTGACTGTTCTTCGTGTCTTCTCCTGACCCTCTGACTGTTCCTCGTGTCTTCTCCTGACCCTCTGACTGTTCCTCACATGTTCTCCTGACCCTCTGACTGTTCTTCGTGTCTTCTCCTGACCCTCTGACTGTTCGTTGTGTCTTCTCCTGACCCTCTGACTGTTCTTCGTGTCTTCTCCTGACCCTCTGACTGTTCCTCACATGTTCTCCTGACCCTCTGACTGTTCGTTGTGTGTTCTCCTGACCCTCTGACTGTTCTTCGTGTCTTCTCCTGACCCTCTGACTGTTCCTCACATGTTCTCCTGACCCTCTGACTGTTCGTTGTGTGTTCTCCTGACCCTCTGACTGTTCTTCGTGTGCTCTCCTGACCCTCTGACTGTTCCTCGTGTCTTCTCCTGACCCTCTGACTGTTCCTCGTGTCTTCTCCTGACCCTCTGACTGTTCCTCGTGTCTTCTCCTGACCCTCTGACTGTTCCTCACATGTTCTCCTGACCCTCTGACTGTTCTTCGTGTCTTCTCCTGACCCTCTGACTGTTCCTCGTGTCTTCTCCTGACCCTCTGACTGTTCCTCACATGTTCTCCTGACCCTCTGACTGTTCTTCGTGTCTTCTCCTGACCCTCTGACTGTTCCTCGTGTCTTCTCCTGACCCTCTGACTGTTCTTCGTGTCTTCTCCTGACCCTCTGACTGTTCTTCGTGTCTTCTCCTGACCCTCTGACTGTTCCTCGTGTCTTCTCCTGACCCTCTGACTGTTCCTCGTGTCTTCTCCTGACCCTCTGACTGTTCCTCGTGTCTTCTCCTGACCCTCTGACTGTTCCTCACATGTTCTCCTGACCCTCTGACTGTTCTTCGTGTCTTCTCCTGACCCTCTGAAATGTTTTTTTCATTCCTCATTATTGCGAACACTGTAATGCTTGGTTACATTATTTCACGTTTATTTTTAGGGCTGGACAGTTTCGTAGAAAATCAAATAGCGTTTTTTCTGATAAGAAGTGCAATTCAATTTGCAATACAAGCTTAAAAGCCTGATGCCCGATACACTAAAAAGTGCAATATTTTGTTGTTTGCAGCGTACATTCTACAATTTAACTGATCTCAGTCTTATGCATTTGATAACTGCACCAACTAAAATAACAATTTGGATTGCGAAATGTTGTGGTTATGATGCCACAACTGGAGATACTGAAGCGGTGGTGACCAAGCAACTAATGTTGATGGATCCAAAAAAGGCCTCAAAATATAGGCAGAGTTAAATACAAAGAGGACTTTAATCTGGGGCAGCCTGTGTCAGACACGGCCAAGCTACACCACGGGTCAGTGAAAACCACCGCACCGCACTTCAACCCAAACAGTGCTCAGTGACTCCTTGACAAACTATTCGAAGTTCAAAAGAGCTATAACTAACCATTATTTTTGCAGTCAACAAGTCAGCAATTATTTATTTATTTATTTGTTGACTAGTTTGTTTGACCATTGTTTCTATTGTACAAATACCAAATCCAGGTTTAAATATGGTGACCGAACGCCTCTAGATGGAGAATAGTTACAAATGAAGTGTATTATTGTTGAAAATGAGAAACGGCTGCTTTCTTTGTTATACAGTATAACAAAGAATAATGTATAATGGATTATAATGGATTATACAGACTCTAAAACACACACAGAAATGTGTTTTAGAGTCTGTATAATCCAGATAATGATTGCGATGATCGAAATATGATCACAATTATTTGTATAGTCACCTAGACACAATTCCTCTACTCTAATTAGCCTAATGTCCAAATCATTGGTCATTTCTTATGGATGATTGTTTTTATTGTATCAAAAGTTTTTTTCCCACATTTTATTGGTGTTGTGCTAGTATTTTGAATGACTCTTCCTCTTGTGTTCTGTCCCTGTCTGTCCATAGCATGTTGGTGAAGAACCCTGAGCAGAGATGCACTGCAGCCAAGGCCCTGCTCAGCCCCTTCTTCAGCGTCCCCTTTGGTAAGGACGCACCATGTTCACAGAAAGACTGGAGTTTCTGTACCTTTACTTTGAAGACATGGGATTTCTGAAAGTACTTTTACAACATACTTATGTGCACATCTGTTACGTTATACTACAGTCATGGCCATGACCAGCAAGTATTTCTCCCTGAAAAGTATTGCAATTACATGTTTTGCTATACACATTTATTTCCTTTGAAATGAAGCCCATCCTCACAATATTGATACCGTGACATTTTTATAACGCTGTATATCTTAATAACGGTAATCGTCCCATCCCTATGGGCAATATAAAAATAACACCCTAAAGCAGGCAAAAGGAGAGAAGTCTTCGCATTATGTGTCTGTCTGTGCCACACTAAGCATGGAGACCAGAAAGAGGAGAAGAAAACTGTCTGAGGAGTGGAGAACCAAAATTGTGAAAAAAATCTCAACAATCTCAAGGTTACAAGTCCATCTCCAGAGACTGATGTTCCTTTGTCCACGGTGAACAACATCATCAAGAAGCCTGTAACTCATGGCCCTGTAGCTAATCTCCCTGGACGTGGACAGAACAGAAACATTTATGAAAAGTTGCAATGCAAGATGGTGGATAAGCCCCAAAGAACTTACAAAGAAATTCAGTCTGTCCTGCAGGTCCAGGGTGCATCAGTGTCAGCACCAACTATCTGTCCAAATTTGAATGAAATGAAACTCTATGACAGGAGACCCATGTGGACAGGCAATCAATCATTTATATATATAGCACATTTTAAAAACAAACGTGGTTGGCCAAAGTGCTTCACAGGTACAGTTTCAACACAAATACACGTATAAACAATACACAAAAAACGTCTTGTGAACAGAACAAAAGAGAGCTTTTTGGTAAAACACTTCATTCTATGGTTTATCAAAAAACGGAATGAGAAAAGAACACAGTCCCTACAGTCAAATATGGTGGAGGCTCAAAGATGTTTAGGGGTTGTTTTGCTGCGTCTGGCACTGGGTGTCTTGACTGTGTACAAAGCATTAAGAAATCTGAGGATTACCAGAGGATTTTGGGTCATAATTTAGAGCCCAGTGTCAGAAAGCTGGGTTTACATCTGTGACCATGGGTCCAGCAGGACAATGACCCCAAACACACTTCAAAAAACACCCAGAAATGGATGGGAACAAAGCGCTGGAGAGTTCTGAAGTGGCCAACAGTGAGTCCAGATCTCAGGCCCATTGAACACCTGCAGAGAGCTTAAACTGCTGCTGGGAAAAGGCTCTTCCAATATGAGACCTGGAGCAGTTTGCAACGGAAGAACGGTCCTGAATTCTAGTTGAGAGGAGTAAGAAGCTTATTAATGATTCTAGGAAGAGATTGATTTCAGTTATTGTTTCAAAAGGGTGTGCAACCAAGTATTAGGTTAAGGCACTATTCATTTTGTCTGGCCCATTATTTATTTATTTTTCTTTTCAGGTTTGGCTTTTTTCTGTTTTTTGTGTTATTCCAACCAGCATGTGTTAACATTTCTGTTGGATTGGATTCTGTTGGACAGTCCTTATCAAAAGTTTAAGACCAGTTGAATAAATGGCACATTTGCTCCAAGGTTCCAAGTAAAGCTTCAATAAGCAACCAGAAATTCTGAAAAAGAATCATAATCTCAATAGAACGTTTGACTTAACATTGAAAACAACAATTACCATAAAGTAACTAACTAGTATGTTCTGCAGCTGAGTAAAAGTCTTTAAAAGCCCAAATCTGTGCAAAAATGTGGATTCAGTGTCATTTTCTGTCATGTATTCACTGTTATGATGGCAAAGGCAAAAAAATCATCCCAACATGGTTGGGTTGTTGAGTTGCATAAACAGGGCCTCTCAGGTGGGACGCAGTAATCATTTTGAATTTCTTGAAAGATCAAAAGATCAAAGGTCCCAAAAAAAAAATGACACCAGCTCTGAGCCGGAGGATCTGATTGACCGTCCATCAAGACACTGGACGATCCTCGACCCAAATTGAGGCTGTGACTGGTGCGACTGCAGCCCAATAACATCAGACACATCTGACACTGAAGGGCTTCAAAAACAAAACACCTCTTCAAAGTCCTGGTCTCCTTGAACGCCACAGAACTGCAGCTTGGACTTTACAAGAGACACAAACATGGGACACTGAAAGTGGAAGAAAGTTTGATTCTGATGAGAAAAAATATAACCCTGATGGTCCTGATGGTTTAAATGTTACTGACACGACAAGATCCACCTGAGATGTTTTCTACGCTCCACAGGGAGGGGGCGCCATAATGATCTGGGGGCTTTTTCCTTCAGTGGAACATTGGAGCTCCAGGTGGTGCAGGGGCCCCTGGCTCGGTGCAGATGTTGCAGAGAGCATCCCTCATGACTGAGGGCCTCGTCTGTGGAACCACTGGGTTTTTAACAGGACAAGGCTACAGTTCACAAAGCCCCAGGACAAAGGACTTCTTCAGGAGAAGAACATCCCTCTTTTGGACCGTCCTGTGTGTTCCCCTGATCTAAATCCAACTGAGACCCTTTGGGGACGGACGGCAAGGGACGTTTACACAAATGGAGCACAGTTCAGACAGTAGATGTCCTTCATGAGGCCGTCTGCACCACTTGATGCAAGCGTTTGCAGGAGGTGAGAGGGAACATTTCTCCAAGCATTCTGCAACCAATTTTTGTGATCAACAATAACTGTGGTGCTACTCATCACTGAGTTCATGTTTGGGACTTTGATTTCTGTTTTGAGGGAGTTGTTTTTCAAGGTGTGGTCCTTTTGATCAGCTGCAGAACAGTCTATTTCTGTTAAATTGTAATCAATAAAATGTTAACGCAAAGTTTGTTTTCTTTTGTCTCACCTTGTTGCTTATTGAAGCTCTACTTGGAACCTTGTTAAGATCCAACCATACAAAACGTCTTTTGTCATTTATTCAACTGGTCTGGAGCTTTTTATAGGGACTGTACTATTGTCTGATTATCATAATTGGTAAAATTGTGTTTTTGCAATTAGGATTAGATTTGTGGTTTATGTATAAAAAATCAAATGTATTAATGGAGCACATTTAAATCAGCCAAAGAATAACCGTAGAATAAAACAGATTTAAAAATTGCGGCAACTTAAATTGTCATTTTGATTTTATTTTGATGGGGTTGCAAGATTAATTGTAATTGAATTGACACAATTAGAAATTAGTGTGTGTGTGTGTGTGTGTGTGTGTGTGTGTAGCGCCACACATCGAGGAGCTGGTACTGCTGCCCTCTCCCGTCCTGCGCCTGCTCAACCTCATCGACGACAGCCATCTGCACAACGAGGACGAGTACGAAGGTCATTCTTTTAGTAATACTGTATTTTGTATAAGAACTGAGCCCATGAGCCTCTGGTAATAAAGTGTGTGTGTGTGTCTTCAGACATCCTGGCGGACATGAAGGAGGAGTGTCAGAAGTATGGCTCCGTAGTGTCTGTGCTCATCCCCAAAGAGAACCCCGGCAAAGGACAGGTCAGATCCTCACACAGCTCTCCCCTTCAAACCTTATGGGGCTCAAAGAGAATTTTGTGATAAAAATGATATGTTGTCATCATATTTTAAGGGCCTTATAATAAAACTAGGGGTGGGCGAGTAGTTGGGAGTAGACAAATCCCGATAATAATATTCAGGCATGTTGTGTCAATCCAACAGTGTGTGCTAAAAGTTGAGTTGAGTCAAAAGAGAAGAGAGAGAGAAGTACAAGCTTCAGCCTACATCTTTTTGATGTGTGTATGTCAAGTTGTTTCTGGAATAATGTCGGAATATACCTGTCACCAACTTAAATCTACCAGTTGAGGTTTAAAGGTGCATGCACTAAGTAACTTTCCTGGTTGAGGTTTTGCCACCTGTTTTTTCTCCACTACATATCATTTTCACAGAAATGCACCTTTAGGTAAACAATGCTAAACACTGATATTTGCCCACCTCTAGAACCACTCTTTTTACACTAGTATCTACAGTATGATGTGTTGGAATTTTTGGTGTTAGGTCATCAAGTATTAAAACCCCTTAAAATTCCTCTGGTGTAATCAAAATGTATCTCCTCTTGTCAGCTTTCTGATTATATATATAAAAAAAAAAAATCAAATCAACTTTTGACGTTGATCATATTGTTCATGTATGCTGTTTACCAGATTTATTTACACTTTATTGAAACACATAAGCTATATAAATAAAATATATATTTTCTTCCGGGGGCCCAGTTTTGGGCTGCTCCATAAGGTTCAGAAATGGCTTCAGTTATAATTGGGGGTCATTTTAGTCAGGCATTTCAATTGGAATGTTAAGACACAAGACAAAGATGGTTCCTTTTTGTGTGTGGGACAGGTCTTTGTGGAGTACTCCAGCTCCAGTGACGCCAAAGAGGCCCAGAAGCTGCTGACGGGACGCACCTTCGACGGGAGGTTTGTGGTGGCCACCTTCTACCCTCTGAGAGCCTATCGGAGGGGCTACCTCTACCAGACGCTGCAGTGAGGGGCCACCTCTACCAGACGCTGCTGTTAGGGGCCACCTCTACCAGAGGCTGCGGTGAGGGGCCACCTCTACCAGACGCTGCGGTGAGGGGCCACCTCTACCAGACGCTGCAGTGAGGGGCCACCTCTACCAGACGCTGCGGTGAGGGGCCACCTCTACCAGACGCTGCGGTGAGGGGCCACCTCTACCAGACGCTGCAGTGAGGGGCCACCTCTACCAGACGCTGCGGTGAGGGGCCACCTCTACCAGACGCTGCGGTGAGGGGCCACCTCTACCAGACGCTGCGGTGAGGGGCCACCTCTACCAGACGCTGCGGTGAGGGGCTACCTCTACCAGACGCTGCAGTGAGGGGCCACCTCTACCAGACGCTGCGGTGAGGGGCCACCTCTACCAGACGCTGCGGTGAGGGGCCACCTCTACCAGACGCTGCGGTGAGGGGCCACCTCTACCAGACGCTGCGGTGAGGGCCACCTCTACCAGACGCTGCGGTGAGGGGCCACCTCTACCAGACGCTGCGGTGAGGGGCCACCTCTACCAGACGCTGCGGTGAGGGGCCACCTCTACCAGACGCTGCGGTGAGGGGCCACCTCTACCAGACGCTGCGGTGAGGGGCCACCTCTACCAGACGCTGCGGTGAGGGGCCACCTCTACCAGACGCTGCGGTGAGGGGCCACCTCTACCAGACGCTGCGGTGAGGGGCCACCTCTACCAGACGCTGCGGTGAGGGGCCACCTCTACCAGACGCTGCGGTGAGGGGCCACCTCTACCAGACGCTGTGGTGAGGGGCCCTTGAGTGCCTATCAGAGGGGCCACCTCTACCAGACATGGCGGCGGGAGCACCATCATAAGACAGTGTGGACAAGTAAGAGCTAGGCCTGAGCACAAACAAAGCCTGTATAGACTGCAGGTACAATGGAGTATAAGGCTGAAAAAAAAGGGCACTACATCGTTAGTTCAGCTCTGACAATTTGCTGCATGTCCTTCCCCAGTCTCGTTCCCATTTCACACTGCATGCTGCAGTTCAATAATGCCTATAATATAGTATCGTATTGTATAATAAAATAAACAGTAATATTAAGAGAATCTCTAGCTGGCTGCTGTCCAGGGAGTATCCTGCCTAAGGCCCAAAGTCTGCTCCAGTCATAGCTGTAGAAGATCAGTATTATGTCCAATGTTCTACGTGTACACACTGCTTAGATCGCTGCTTGCAGTTTAGCTGTTGAATGAGGTACATGTTCTCAGTGAAGTGACCCTGGACCTTAGAAAAGGCCAGCCGCAGACAGGGCCGCAGACGGGGCCGCAGCCGCAGCTGAAAGGAGACTTGATCAGTCCTCCGCTCCCTGCTCTTCTAAATGGGCGGGGCGCTTTGCACAGTCGTCTTTCATAGATGTGCTAATTGTGGATCCCTTTTACAGTGTAGCCCCTCTAATAAATGCTCTCATAATAATGTCTTGATTCTTGTTAAATTAATGTTTTTCTGGCTTTCCATTATTTATATAATCAGAAAAATGTTGCCCACACTGCAAAAAGTAATTTCTAGGTACGTTAAAATTACTTTTTAATTACGGATATTTTATCTTAATTTAACTTGACGAAGTAAAATTATCTACCAATGGAACAACACTTTTTGTCCTTTTAAAAATAAACACAACTCTTTGCACGTAAAACTTGACAAAGGTCTCATGTTTTAATTAAGAAAAAATATCTTGCTTGTCATCAACTCAAATCAAATGAATACATTTTTAATGTAACTTACCTAGACATTACTTTTTGCGGTGCATATTTTAATGTGAGCCTTTTAATCATTGTAAAAAGGCACATGGGACATAGTTTCTTTATTATTTGTTATTATTTTTGAAGTTTGTATTGGTTGGATGAAAGTAAGGCAAGTATTTATTGTGAAAATAAAATATATTTTTCCTTTTTACAATGAATTGATCCATGATAGAATCCTCTTTGTATATGTTTTTTGGGTTGTTATGAAAGAGCCACTCCATCCCAGCAAGTTTTCAGAAGACTGATGTTTTATTTGAGTAGTTTCATCATCATTTATTGTTACAAGTCTGTCTGATCCTCTGAAATACCATCACATGTTCCCCCTCTCGGGTTTGACTTTTGAATGTTTAATGGACAGACTCCTCGTGTGCTTCACTGTCGAATGGGGTCCAAACCTTTTCTTCAACGCCAGAATTTATTACCAAAAGCCTTCATTTCTAACCAAATTAATTTTTTTTTTTTTGCACTGAGCTCTAGCACCTATTAAATAATTGCACAATCAATAATAAACAAATCATGAATCATTTTTCATATCATAATTTTATTGAAAAAGTAGGGCTGCAACAATTGACTAATTTTGATGAGTCGACTATGAAAATAATACTTTAAACTGAACTTTACAGACTCTTAAACACGTACATCAGACCTTTTATAACAAAGACTGTAACATTAAATCAAAATGTCAAAAAAAGAATATTGTTGCTGATTTCATCAATAATACACTTTACTTTTCTCTATCTAGAAGCCTTCAGTCACCATATGTCAACCTTTATTTGGCCGATAATGTATTTAAAAATGTAAATCTGCAATTGAAATAATCCTTTGACTCGTCGACTAATCGAGAAAATAATGACTGACTAGTCGACTACTAAAACAATCGTTTATGACGGCCCTTCATCTCTTAATATCCACACGCCATTTATCAACAGCGATGACGTCAGAAGTCCCTGTTGATAAATGGCGTGGACAGTTGGTTCTGAGCTTTATTTCAGGAAAAGCCGCTTGTGTCACCTTTGCTCTGTAGACTCAGCATTGATATTGAAAAGTTTCATATTTTTGTCTTTCCTCAACTGTATGATCCTGGATGTGTTAAAACTATTCACTGTGGATAGAATCTTAATTATGCTTATCTCAATTGCAATATTTGTTAGAAAATGGTTCAGCCTTTAGACCAGGAAGAAGAGAGGACACGTCTCTGTCTGTGTCTGTCTACAGACTGGACTTACATGGCTCTCAAACCCTCTGGCACATCGTTCATACCCACAAACATTCACTTTCAAACATGAGCTTGACTTTAGAACAAAGTGAAACTCTGCTGACCGCCGAGCACAGCCAATCAGAGCGCTGCTTTCGACGCTTATTTCTGGGTTCAGGAGACATTAAACCCTTTAATATCAGATGCGTACAGCGGTGTCATTTTGATCACAAAGTGCTGCTTTTAAAAACACAAATGTACTAATTTAAAAAAAAACTGTTGGGTCCCTCCGCTTTAATATATATATATTTTACGGTCTGTAGAGTGTGGTCTAAACTCTACGGAACCCCTGGTCTCCTTGTGTTTCTGTGCACGTGGGTCGTGTCGTGGCAGGTCACGTGCGTGGATCTGGATCTACGTGCCCTGCGTCACCACGTGATCGAAGAGGAACCCGGAAGTGAGTGCAAAGTGAACCTCGGTAGCGTTATGTCTGTGGTAGCGACACAGAACGCGTCTGACCTCACCAGAACCGGACAGTCCAGCTCCAGGATGCCCGCGCCGCAGTCCAGGTGAGCGGAGCCGTGTGTCGTGTGCGGCTGCCTGGGTCAAATGAGCTCCACGGGGCAGTGAGGCCAGGCCCACGGACCTGAATCCAGAGCCCCGAGCCCCGTTGGCCTTTGGTGCGCAGAGCGCTCCGTGTGCGCTCCGTGTGAGGGGAGCACCTCCGGACTGGCCCGGGGCCGTGCGCAGGGCAGAGGCGCAACTTTAAAACCAGTCGGGACATTTTGTATTATTTTAATTATTATTATTGTGAGGGTGGCAAAAGTATTTGAGTATTTTCAACGAAATGTATTTCATTTCCTGTAATTTTGTACAACACGTATTACAGCTTCAGTTGGCCTGGGGGTGCACTTGCACTATTGTAATAAGCCACTATTATAACAGCATTAAAACAGGCTATGCTCTATTTCAGAGTCAATTATTGACGTAAAAAAACAACAACAAGCTCAACAAACTGTACCCCTTCAGCTCTCTGTGACCCCCCCACAGTTTGTAAAACTCTGCTCTAAACCCACTTTCCAGAGAACTGATTCTTATGACATTTGTACAATTGAGAGTCCTGACATTCACTTATTGCCCATAGAGTAGAGCTGCTCGATTGTGGCAAAAATTGTAATCACAGATATTTGGGGCATATTTGAAATCACAATTATTTCGAACAATTATTTCTATATTGTCAAAACAATTCTGTGGAGAAAGTATGGACCGAATATACAGTATCTTATTAGTAATGTTTGAGAAAAGTGCTTTTGCTTCAGGGTTTGAGCAGCAAAAGTGCACTCCTAACTGAAAGCAATTCATTTTCAATTACAAAATGTTTGTAATTGAATAGAGCAGTGATTGCCAAAGTGGGGTCTCAGAAGCACTTGCAGGGGCCCTCAAAGGTCCACATAACGAGCATAAAAGAAAACTGATCTTTACATAATGTATGTAAATATTTACATAATTATATGTACTACTTTAAATCAATATTAAGACTACAGTCATTACTATTTCTACTGTTTTTTACATTTAAGATGAAAAAGATTATATATTCTTCTGATTATAAAGCCAATTATTATTGGGGGGGACAAGGGATCATTAAGAGGAGGAGATCAATAATGCAATAATGAGTGAGACGCTCTTCACTTTAGAGCAGTGGGCTGAGGATCGGAGCTTCATAACTTCTAAACTTGTGTTTTAGACTTATATTGTCTGTTTGAGAAAAATACTGTGCATTTCGCAGAAAGCGGCACACACATCCAAATGAGTTCAAATACAAGCGGACCTGTTGCTCTGGTTATGTGCACAAAAGGCAGCTCCGAGAGGCGGCAGGTGCTTGAAGGTCGAACTACTTTTAATTGATGACCTCATCAGTTTTCACTCAGTCCCGTGTCTCTGCTCCGGACAGGATCGCTGCCGTCAGGACCAGTGCCGGTGCAAATCTGGAGGGCTTCAAGGCTCACGCTGTGTTCCAGGAGATCCACAAGAAACTGCAGGAGGTCAGAACTTCTACTCACATCAGGCGCCTTAGTCTGGTTATAACAGGAGCAACAGCACAAACCACTGACAAACTCATGTAAAGGGAGGCACATGAACATGATTTATGGCGTGCATTTGTCTTCGTAGATGTCACAAACTCTATTGATCACTTTCTACAAAACCTCGCAACTATGTCCACAAAGACTGGGATGGGTTTAAAGTTCACTCAAAGCAGCTTTAAGTGCATGTGACAAGTTCTCATGTTTGAATTGGCCAAATAATTCCTGTTGTTTAAATGTTATGAGCTTTGGCCCGTTTTACATTCTGGTGGCAAAGTGACATAGAACATACAAAGGGCTATGCAAAATAACAAAATAATGATTATTTTTTTCTGCATATTGATAGATCAGTTTTATATTGTCTTTTTGAATACACATAAAATGAATTTAAATATAAATTACCTTTACATAAACAAGCCAGACTTTTAATAATTACACCAAAAATACACAAAATGTTTCCTCCAAAGTCTGAACTCTGCTCCGAAGTTTTTACTGACAGAGGACTGGCCGTGGACCTCACGATGAAAACACCATCTGGATTCAAAAGAGTTAATTGTACTGCCTTAAATGTACAGTAAACTTCTTATGTCGTGTCTGCTGCTCAACCAGGAAATTAAATAATAAACTTCAAAAACGTCAAACAAGGGGAAACATGGTGTCATAAGTGGTTTATGTTGACGTGAGTAGTCTTAAAGGACAAATATGATGCATTATTTTTAATGTTATTAGCCTTTAAACCTGCTCTTGAGTAAATGTACTTTGACAGCTCATGTTTTAGAACAAAAAACAATGTAACTTTTATCACAGCCTTGGGAGACACTTAGTTTTGCCACCGTCTACTGACTGCAGAGGCAATTGCACAATTTTTATACATAATGCTTTGTTATGCTGACTGTGCTGAGCGATTGTGATTAGACGGCAGAAATGCATTGAAAAAACCTCACATATCGAAGGAATTCAATACGGAGTGTTTCAGACGCTCAGGGGGAGAGGATTTTCTAACCAGGATTCATCAAACTAGTGTGAATGAGGCTAAATGCAACTCCAGGTATGTTTCTGATGACAAAACCATGTTAGAACATGGTTAACAGTGTGAAAGCCTTTACACCACACTTTACACACAGGTTGAACAGTTCAGAGTTTTAAAAGAAACCACTGCAGAGCCATTTGTCTGTTCTGAGACACATGTTACTCTTGTGTGGCAGGACGGGGAGCAGTTTGTCAAGAAGATCGGAGGAGTGTTTGCCTTCAAAGTGAAGGATGGGCCGGAGGGTCAGGAGGCCGTCTGGTACGTGGACGTGAAGAACGGCAAGGGCAGTGTCCACAACAACAGCGGTGAGATGGTCTGCTCATGATAATAATCTAAAACAGTGTTTCCCAACCAGGGGTACGGGGCAATTACCAGGGGGTACTTGGAATGGTTTCAGGTTTAAATTAAGATGAAATGTACTTTAATCTGAATAAGAAAGTGTCATTAGTTGTAAATTTAGCATCTTTTTGGAGTATCTTGGACCATAAATATAATTAAAACAAAAATATAATAGTAATAATTGACAATATGTAACTAGTAAACCCATTTATTTGCCCGAAACTCAAGTTAAGGGGTACTCTGAGAGTGAGACAAAGCTTAGGGGGGACTCGAGACAAAAAAGGTTGGGAAACAAAAATAAAGTAAAGGGTATATCCGTGGCTAATTTTATGGTTCAGTCACTTTCTTGTGTGATGCTTGTCTAAATATTACTATTACTGTCTGTCATGTTCCACTCCAATTCTTTCAGCACTGGTTTAGTCATGGTTTTATTGTCTCAATTTTGATACATTTATTTAAAATTTGAAAAAAAAAGGGCCATATAATAGCAAATTAAAGAAAATAGATCCCCACCCAACCATATTTTACAAGTTAGACAAGTTTGATGTATTTTCTCCCTGAGCATCAGAGGGACAGTGGATGGACAGGCGTTCACACAACAATGTGACATCATTTTTTGCCGCCCTAGACACGATCATAGAAGGAGCACATAGAGCTGCCAAACAGCAGATGTGCTGAAAAGGTTATGGTTCCTGTTAGGACAGGCCTCCAGGAAATGAATGCAATGTAATGTCCCCTAAAAACATGGAACCCCAACATTATTGTGTGTGTGCAGCAGAGAAAGCCGACTGCACCATCGCCATCTCAGACGCTGACCTGCTGGCCCTGCTCACCGGAAGGATGAACCCACAGACGGTCAGTCGCACAGCTAACCACAACTAACCAGTCAGACCTTCACATTCCAGAGTCTGAGTTGATCGTTTCAGATTGAGGACAAAAAATTGCCCTAAACCTGATGAGTCTGTGCCACGGTCCTTGGGTGTGTGGACGGGGTGTGTTTAGCAGAGGTCCGTGGGTTTGTTGAAGCACGTGAACACGGAGTCTTTAATTAGGACGCACGTTTCCTCCGTGGATCACGTGTAGTGGGTCAGACGTGTGTCCAGCGATCCATAAAGGGACAGACAGTGGGATCATTGGATGCTCCGGTGCACATGGATGAGCGCGCACAAGAGCCACATCTTTTAGAGACAAATGATCGCAATAAAATTAGTGTATATTTTACAAACATTTGTGGCTTAAACTCATGCTTTGTCATTTGGATTTTTAAAGAAATAAAGTTAAAGTTGAACAGTTTCAAAGATTCATTATGATAGTGATCATAATTTGATGGCTGTAACAAGAAGAACGAAAATGCCTAAATCTGGTGATGATCATTTGTCGTAGATCGTCCAAAAAGTTGAATCCCAGTCTGTTTGTTGAACAGGTCAAACGTTTAAATTAGTCAGCAGCTCTTCAGGAAGAGGATGTAAATGCTTCTCTGACAATGTTCATGGACTCATGACGCTGAAAGGCGACTAGTTTGCAGGTATGGGATAGGTCCATAAAGCTCCGTGGTTAGAAGAGGCAAAGAAGTGGCCTTCAAATCCAAATGTGAGGCAAATGGAGCACATTATCACAGTTTGAGAAATAAAGTCACAAAATGACACAATATAAAAAAAAACAAAGCATTGCCAATCATTTGAATCATTTCTTCATAGGCAAAGTTGGACACCTGAGCTCTTGCTTGACCGTGAGACACTGACTCTCCTTGGGACAGTGTTCAGTGTATTATGAGGACAAACTGCTCTTTGGTGTTTGAAACGGTCAGTGAGGACAATGTTAAGAAGATGCTTCTGTCTTTACCTGATAATAAGACGCCTGGTACTGACCAGGCCATTCGCCTAACACTGCAGTGCAGTGGCTAAACATATCTGGATGCATTTGATGTAACTGTCACCTCCTCCTGTCGGGGTTCACAACTGCCCCTTTCATTGATGCGTAGTTACTTTAATGGCAGAACTCAGCAAGTATGTTTTTAATGGTAGCTTTTCTAATAACAAACCTCCATCATGTGGTATTCCACAGCTGTTTGGGTCCACTTTTATTTTCCGTTTTTGTAAATGATTTGTCCCACCATATTAGAAATGCAGAAGCTGTACTGTCTGCAGATGATGCACCAATCTAAGCCTGAACCTTCAAAATCAACTCAACTCAATTACCAACTGGGGGAAGCTGAATAAATTCATTCTAAATATTTCTAAAACCAAATGAATAATTTTCCGTATTGAACATCTGTTAATGAATGAACCTTGGGACCCAAATTTAATTATTGGTGCAACTTTGGGAGAGCAGGTGACCAAAACTAAACTCTGTGGTGTTAAATTAGTCAATCCGCTCTGGACAGATCAGATAAATCAGATTGTGTCCAGATTGGACAGAGGCATAGCTTTGTCTCAGAGGTGTGTGCAGTACTGTCCTTGGTCCAGAGCTACACAGACTACAGCTTGTCCAGACTGGAGCTGCAGGTCGGCTCTTGGTTGCTAAAGAACCCGTGTGAATGAGACAAACACCACTTTTTATGATTGAAGGTGCAGCACAAACTAAAGACAAGCCTTGTGTGCTACATGTATAATGCCAGATTTAAAAACAACCCCAAATCCTTTGTGTACGAGTGACAGTGAGTATCATCACCAACATGTCACTCGACAGGTCAGCTCTGGTCATTTAGTTGTTCCTTTCGCAAAATCAAATTTTCTGAAGAGAACAGCATTGTTTAGATCCTCAGCAGCATGAATCAGATGTGTGTATAAGGCAAATAAGAAACAGGAATTATATAAAAAAAAGACACTAAAACAAAAATATATGATGTGTTTTAAATTTAAGTTGAAATGGTTACAATTCAATTATGATGTGATTATTATTATTGTAATGATTGTAATTGTAAAGTTATTTGCTTGATATATATTGTGATTATATACATGTGACCTAATTATATGTCGAATGGACCCCAGGAAGGGGCTCCAAATAAATACATTGATGAAGAATAACATTCCTGTAACATTCCAGGCAAATTAATAGCATCTCCATGGAGACAAGCCAGTCGCAGACCCTCCAGCAGAAAAGTTACATAGTGCACCTTTAGGATGTTCTGGAGAAATGTCACATTAGAGCATCGACAGAAAGAGCTGAATAAAAACCAACTGAACCCAAAAGTCTAGTGTAATGTCCAAACTGGAGCATAAAGGGACGTCTGGGCTCTAGTTTATGGTCCATGCCGTACCTGATGCTTGAAGCAGGACATTTACACAGATTTGATCACATTCCTGTCGCACTGTGAAACTATTGTCTGAATTGTTATTGTGATAATCTATCAAGCTATTTTTGTCAGCCACACTGACCGTGCCTCCTGTGCATCAGAACGGAGCCATAACAGGGCTGCTGTTGTCTTTGTTCCTCAGGCGTTTTTCCAGGGGAAGCTGAAGATTACAGGGAACATGGGGATGGCCATGAAGCTCCAGAATCTTCCGCTGCAGCCGGGACGAGCCAAGCTGTGAACCAAGGGCCCAGCTCAAACACATGAGAGGGGCCCACTCCTCCCTGTGCACCTGTGCAGCCCAGGACAGGATTCCATCACTGTAGGATCAATGTCAACCACTACAAGAAGTGTCTAAAATCAAGTAACAATAATATGTTTGTGTAAAAACAAATCTAATCTGGATCAAGATGAATTCCGCTGCCCTGTCTAATCCACTACAAATATGATGAAAGATTTCATTTCAATTCAATTTGTTTTACAGATATTGATCATTTATAGGTAGATTTTTAAGATTAATCTTCATGCCCAGGGTGCACTGGACAAGCAGAGTCTGGACCTGCTTGTCTCCATGCTTTGTACAGTATGGCTTCAACTTTTCTATCTATATGGATACAAGCAGCAAACAGACCAAATTATAGGTCAGATCTGTGGAGAGGCGAGAGCTCGCTCACAGTGTGGATGTAAAGGGTTTATTTAGCAATGAAACACACATAACGGTATAAATGCCAGATAGATGAGATGAATGCCATACTGTGCACCATTCCAGGTAAATCAACATCTTCATGGAGACAAGTAGCGGGCAGATCCACTAGAGAAAGTTCTAGTGCAACTGAAAAGAGTTGCTAGAGGACACTGAAAATTAACCGTTTAATCAACACATGGTCACGTGCCTTTCAGGACTTGTTTGTAGTTTTAAATTTCAAAGAGGACGCTGTGAAGACAAAAGTCAACCACTGAACATCTGCTGCTGGTTGGACCAGAAACATTCTGGTTTGTGTCCAGTGCTCATTTCATTTAACTTGTATATAGAGTGTTCTAAAGATAAGGTTAAGGTGGTCTCCAAAGGGAAATTAGTCCTCTGCATGTGACCCATCCTTCACACAGTGGGGGGCAGAGAGGCCACAGCAGAAGATTTGAGCCAGGTTTGGTCACGACTACTTTAGTTAGACAACCCCTGCTGCTGTACAGTAAACTCTTTTAGCTAACCTCTATGTCATACTGAAATGATTTTGTGTTGATGTGATAATTCCACATAGAGGTGTCTTTGTATTACTTGTCGGAGCTTCATTCTGGATGTTGATTGATTCGTGGGACATTTTCTCTCCAACACAAGTGCCTCGTCTGCGTTTTAACTGGTGCAGCTGATGTTGTAAATTCTGCCATAATTGCTAAAGAGTAGTTTGTACTAATTAAAATGTCTTCTGTTCAGTCCAGTGTTTTCGTCAGCTTTGTCACATGAAGGAGGGGACCAAGTATCTAAGGGGCTTCTAATAATTATTACAAAAAGAATAACATGCTTCATTTTCAATGTTGGGGCCCATTGTTTGACTGACACACAGAGGGCGGGGCTCGGGGTGTGACTGACACACAGAGGGCGGGGCCCATTGTTTGACTGACACACAGAGGGCGGGGCTCGGGGTTTGACTGACACACAGAGGGCGGGGCTCGGGGTGTGACTGACACACAGAGGGCGGGGCTCGGGGTTTGACTGACACACAGAGGGCGGGGCTCGGGGTGTGACTGACACACAGAGGGCGGGGCTCGGGGGTTGACTGAGACACAGAGGGCGGGGCTCGGGGTTTGACTGACACACAGAGGGCGGGGGGTGTGACTGACACACAGAGGGCGGGGCTCGGGGTGTGACTGACACACAGAGGGCGGGGCTCGGGGTGTGACTGACACACAGAGGGCGGGGCTCGGGGTGTGACTGACACACAGAGGGCGGGGCTCGGGGTGTGACTGACACACAGAGGGCGGGGCTCGGGGTTTGACTGACACACAGAGGGCGTGGCTCGGGGTTTGACTGACACACAGAGGGCGGGGCTCGGGTGTGACTGACACACAGAGGGCGGGGCTCGGGTGTGACTGACACACAGAGGGCGGGGCTCGGGTTTGACAGAGACACAGAGGGCGGGCTCGGGTTTGACTGACACACAGAGGGCGGGCTCGGGGTTTGACTGACACACAGAGGGCGGGCTCGGGTGTGACTGACACACAGAGGGCGGCTCGGGTTTGACTGACACACAGAGGGCGGGGCTCGGGGTTTGACTGACACACAGAGGGCGGGCTCGGGGTTTGACTGACACACAGAGGGCGGGGCTCGGGGTTTGACTGACACACAGAGGGCGGGGCTCGGGGTTTGACTGACACACAGAGGGCGGGGCTCGGGGTTTGACTGACACACAGAGGGCGGGGCTCGGGGTTTGACTGACACACAGAGGGCGGGGCTCGGGGTGTGACTGACACACAGAGGGCGGGGCTCGGGGTTTGACTGACACACAGAGGGCGGGGCTCGGGGTTTGACTGACACAGGGCGGGGCTCGGGGTTTGACTGACACACAGGGCGGGGCTCGGGGTTTGACTGACACACAGGGCGGGGCTCGGGGTTTGACTGACACACAGGGCGGGGCTCGGGGTTTGACTGACACACAGGGCGGGGCTCGGGGTTTGACTGACACACAGGGCGGGGCTCGGGGTTTGACTGACACACAGGGCGGGGCTCGGGGTTTGACTGACACACAGGGCGGGGCTCGGGGTTTGACTGACACACAGAGGGCGGGGCTCGGGGTTTGACTGACACACAGGGCGGGGCTCGGGGATCTTCAGTGAAAAGTGACCAGACCCCGCCTGGTCCTGTCAGCTGAGGTGGGTAGATGACGGCAGGTGTGTGTTACACATTTCCCTCCCTGTGTCGGTGTGGTCTATTGCGCCATTTGGTGGCCCAAAAATGGAAGTGCTTCTTATGCAGACACATTAAAGCACTTAAGAGAGCGCTTATGTCATTAAAGCAAAAAACAGACAATAAAGAAGATACAGTCATTCAAAATGATCCAAAAAGAATTCCTTGGTAATAAACGGAGACACAGCGACAGACTTCAGCTGCTTCTTCAACAAGCACTAATTCTAAAGTCAACTGGATGAGGCAAATGCTCAACATGTCCCTTTTGACAATGACACATTACTGTGCATATGACAGGTTATTACAGTTTTCTGATTTTGACTTTATTTGGTGTATTAATACCTGATGGAAATATAACATTATAGTTTTACACCAATCAGGTCACTGTTTATGGAGAAAATTTGAAAAATGTGTTGTAAAGTAGTAAACAAATTGACATCATTACTCAATTACTATTGCAACACATCATCAGTAGGGTAAAACGAACCTGTCTCACGACGGTCTAACTGGAGAGACAAAGTTTATGCATAATTTACACAAAAGCAACTTCTAAACATTAATACAATAAAATAAAGGTGTTCAGACAGTTGTGTAAAAATTCAGTTGTGGTTTTCTAAAAACAGTTATCCATAAAAATGCAAAGAGAATGAGTCTGGATCCATAAGTTTGGTTTATTCCCTGGTACCTGGTGAATAAAGTACATCTGTCCCTCCCAGAGGTTCTCTCCCTGGTCGGCCTCACAGTCAAACAGTCAAACATTATATAGATTCAGGTGTGGGCGGCTCACAAAGGCCCAATAGCCAATCAAATCAGTTAGTCAGATGATTGACAGGAGGTCAGGAAATGCATTGTGATACAAATTTCCTCAGAGTGTCACCACAGGGCCCTGGGTGATGGGATTATAAGAGCATCTGTGTGTCCTGAGAGAGCTGACTGGACAGGAGGAGGGCAGAGGAAACAAAAGGTGTGAACTCTCACATTCAGATACAGAACAGGATATTATTGAGTCTCGAGACTCAAACAAATGGTCAACTGTTTATGCAGGACGCCAAAAGACAACAATACAATACATCAAAGACATCTTCACATCATTGGTTATCTCTTGACCTACTCAGAAAGGCTCCCGGAGGTCTGATTATACATACAAGATGTGACAACGTTTAAATTAATACATTGCCATTACAATCCATCCTCTGTTAAATTGTAAACACCCTGGTTTAAGATTAAACATAAAATCTTGAGCAATTTTTCATTAGCTTGATGCTGTCCTCCAACAACAGGTTTGATTTGCACGTGTTCGCCCGGTGTGCCAATTCTCTCTGGAACTTGAGAACGTTGAAATATCGGGAACTGATGTATCCGGGGACTGACTCGATTCGGGGAACGTTGTTATTGTCACCACAGTCTCAAGTGGACCCGTGGGCCCGGCCCGTTTCTGGCCTTTTGGAAGAGCCACTGACAGAGTGAAGCGTGAGTCCAGTTGTCCCGCTCAGCTGTCCCACAGCAATGTCAGGGACCAGCACGGCTGGTCCCTGAAATGTATAAAAAAAAAAAAAATGTATAAAACTTAATTGAGATCTCTGAGGAGACAAACTGAACACATAACTTGAATATTATTAGTAGACCAAATGTGGAAATGTTTCATAATAAATCTTCTCATTATAGAGGGGGGCCCCAAGGATGGCCCCAGCCCCCCCTCATGAGTCTCAGGCCACCCCGGGCACGTGTGATTGCACTCCTGATCTGGTACAAAGCTCACTCCATCCAGTATTGATGGAAATCCAGTCTCAAGGCACGCTTTGAACACTTGGATTTTCCAGCCGTCTGAAATGCCAGTGTTTCGTGAGGGAGTTTTGAACATAATTCAAGTTTGTCACCGCAGAACAGCCTGCCGTGAATGATTACTGTGGATTTATATTACACCATGAAGCGGCCTGGAGCAGTGATCACTGGAGAGTCACAGACCGGTCCACAGTCGGAGCTGCTGGGTGTTCACAGCAGCTCAGGTGTGCTCAGGTGGACACCGCGGCCAGAGCGGGCCACTGTTTTATCACAGTGCACTGCATGTTTATCACAGCGACTCATATTCACTGAGAAACAAGTCTAAAAAGGAAAAGAATAGGACACGCCTCATGTCACACTTTCATGACCTGCTCCAACCGTCCATCCGTCCATCACCCGTCCATCACCCGCCCCTGACTGTGTCTGTGTACAACTTAAGAGGAGCTGGCAGTTGTTCATTTAAACTCACTTTAGGAGAGACAACCCCAAGTGCTGCAGAACTATCGTCTGATAAATCAATATAGTATCATAGCATGAAGCGTAATAATCAAAAGAGAAATACAAATAATCCCAGCAGTACAAGAATCATTGTATTTCTCTTTTTATGAATCACAGCAAATGTATGATTTTTTAAAATAGTTACTTATAATTGTTTATGATGATTATGATAATTGTCATTTTGGGCACTCCATGATTAGGATTTATAGTAGTTTTAATTTGCCAATTATGGATTCCATATATATTAGCCAATAAGGCCTTTTCTGAATTCAATTCAAATCAAATAATGTAAATGTTTGTTCAGTTATATTATAGCTTTTAGAAGATTATTTGATATTAAAAATGTGTAATTTCATTTTTTGCCAGGCCACCTGTGGAAGTAATATTGTCGTGCATTATTGCTATCAACCAGTTTGGACTGGAATTATCTTCTTTGTCCTTAGAAAAACATTACACATAACACGCAGACTGTCCGAACAGCCTCTGTTTTAGGTTCAGGCCTTGCCAGGGGCATGCCAGTGCATCAGAATATCACCTGCACAGTCTCTGCCAAAAGATGGATCATTATTAGCATTTAAAGTGTCAGATGCAGCTCAGAATTCTTTGTTCCACTGTCCACACAGATCCACTCTTTTTGGATCCATGTGCTCCTTCAAGTTACCTGTTGGAACCTGTACATTTGAAATTATAACAACCTTCACCTATTCAGAAATTCAGAAAATGCATAAGTAAGTCCATAGACAAAACACAGAAGAAACTGGTTAATTCATTCATACACATTCACACAAACAGAAAGTTAGTGAAGCGTATTTAGTCCAAAAGCTTTACTCGTCAAGTCCAAAAATGTCTTGAGTTGTGCACAACCTTAAAAATGACGTCATGTTAAAACACATTTCAGTGACGGTTTGGGTCCTGGAGGTGTCCTGTCTGATCACATTCCCCAAAACACTGACCATATTTCAAAATCACAGCTCTGGTTGCAACAAGTTCAATAAAACCTTTAAATATTTGATCTAATATTTGATCTATAGAGCTCTCAATAGTTACATTTACACCAGCTGGGTTTTTCTAATCTGTTTTAATTTTGATGTTTTGCGATTATGCTCAGAAATAATAACCGAATGAGCCTGTTTTCTAGTCTAATGTTCATGTCACTTTTCTGTGCTGTTTGCTCTCGTTAGTATTCTCTTTTATTTTCCTTGATAAAGACATGACATTGGGTTGATTATTTCAATAGCTTAATTACCCGTACGTGAGTTTACATCACCTGAGTTTTGAGTGATGCTCCATGCCGTTTTCATTTGTGTCCTTCGTGTTATCCCAAACGTTAGCGAGGTCCTCCTGCTGCTCCTTGACCTCCTCCTCCCTCGGCCCCTCCCTCTGAGCGGCTGTGACCTGGAGCTTCTCCAATCACATCTTTCATGTCATGTGGCACTTCATCTTCCTCTGCAGAAGTCTCAGAAGAAACACAAAAATCACCATCATGCGAGATAGCACTAACCCTTACTGAAAACATCTTTTTCATAATTAGAATTCTTCTTTTTTTGTCTCCAAATTTCTGTGCATTTGTTGGTCATTAGACACTTTTAACAGATTACACTTTAGATGGTGGAGTGCTGAAGTGTCAGCATTTGAGATGTGTCTTCTTTCACATTTCTCCCCTCTTTCTTTTATTGATTTATTTATTTTTCTTGTGCAGTCGTTTTGGCCGGATTTTTGCATGAATTTGTAAAATAAATAAAATTTTAAAATGATCCCAGAACATGAAAGAATCAAAGATGACGTTTAAGCGACCTCGCTCTATGGCAGGTCACAACCCAAGTTAGGTTTTACATTTTCAATACTTCCCATCGTGGCCTCAGCTGTGTCCAGTGGTTGGTCAGAGAGCGGTGCAGAGTGGACGGTGAAGAGGATCGACAGCAGGGGCCTGTACAGGAAATAAGGGCCTCACAAGAAAATATTAGTTTGTGCCTGTAGTGGTGAACACGTGCTGTGTCTCTTCATTGAACTTAATCAGAGTCTGGGTCACCTGCACATGAGAGAAACGACCAGGACCTCAGCGTCATGTGAGGGAAACAGTATCCAATTCATTTTTGCTTTTAGAAAACTTGTAAGAACTTCTTTAGAACCGAGATTTGTTACAAAAGAAAATGAGCTCAGTTCAACCCCCAAACAAAACAAAACATAAATAAAATAAAATCAATAAAGTAAATCCCAAAATCCCCAAAAGAAAAACATAGGTGCAAAACCGCGGACAAATAATACCCTATTTATATAATAATAATAATAAAAATATATATTTCAAATATATATATATATACATATATATATATATATATATATATATATATATATATATGTATAATTTTTTTTTTTCAGGGTTCTTGTCAAAACAAAATATGTGCAGAAAATCTTGGCCATTAAAACAAACAAAAACATAAAAGACAAAACAAAGACCTATTCATTTGTATAAAATAGCTCTAATTTCTCTTTTTATTCAGCTCTGTATTTCTCCTCAGGTGTAGCTCTATATCCCTTGTTCTAACTCAGACTGAGCAGTGAGCAGTATCTTCTGTATTTAGACGGAGACCCGTCAAACTTCCCTGTTCTAAGATAAGAAATTATTTCTAAAATTGAATCGGTGCAAAACATTTCTTGGTTGCGTGAGCCCTGTATGTGCTGCAGATGTGACTAAAACATCAGATAAATGCAGCTTTTTTGAACGTTTCACGATTGAATCGTGGCTCTGTGCTTGGTCTATAGTACAATATGCAGCCGTCGATGGAAAAGGTTTGGACGCCCCTCCTTTAGAGGATGTACAGTGTAAGTATGTTTTTTTTATCTCCGTGAATATGCTCTTCTCCTAGGTCAAAGGACGTTCAACATCTGGTTCACGTAAGACCTTATATGGTCTCCCGACAACCCATTTGTTACTTTAAGGTTCCTCTACACCCATTTACGTCTCGGCCTCTTTGATTAATATGTGTTCACACTTCTTTGTGTTCGTAGAAACCTAAGCTCTGTACTTGGAACTCATTATGTACGCCTACTTTTACTCTGTTTTGCATAGACGTATAAACTGGTGGTCTCTTCTGTGCTTCTTTATCGCGGCGTCAGCAGATCCGCTGACAATGCGTCCTGGATCCAGTAAACTATTTTCACATCTACCTGGTCTGGCCTTCTTTGATTTGAATCACTTAATATCAAATGGCGTTGTCGGCAGGATCCATTAATCAAACAGGTAAGCAATAGCATTTGCTTATTTGTAATCTTGGATCCGAATCAGGGGCTTTAAGTGATCATGGTTTAGTGTATGTTAACTTGAGGCATGAACTGTCCGGGCAGCAACATTGGGTGACATAGGCCTATGTATGTGTATGTGTTTTGAGAGAGAATGCTGTGGATGAATGACGGGGGGTATATGTTGGCAACAGGTTGGACCTGATTTGCGGCTCCTAGATGGTCTAGGTAGCGTTTGTGTTTATAACTTGCAGTAGGTTGGACCTAGCTGCTGCCAAATTGGATTTGGCTGCCAAATTGGATTTGGCGTTGCCAGACCGGGTCTGGTGTTTATGTTGTCTCGTTTATGTTCGTTGGCGGTAGGTTGGACTTACGCGCCGCCAAACCGGGTTTGGCCTTTATGTTGTTAGTTCAAGGTCGTAGTTGAGTTTCGATCCTATGACTGGTGTTGTGTGTCTAGGGGATGTATGAATGTCGGTCTCCCACTTTGGGTATACAGTGGATGTTGATTTGTGGCTATTGTTGGTGCTCGTCGTGTGTATCAGAGGGAGAGGGGTAGCCTGTCTCCGAGAAGAGTGCCTTTAATGGTTCCAGTCTGTGTGTGTGCATGTGCGGATACAGAGTGGGAGCGAGAGACCTGGTGGAGTGATGTGTTTTGCTGCTGCTCTGACGTGTCTATTGCCTCTTCCAAAGTCATTAGCTGGGGTGTCTAAATTTATGAACGTATAATGAAAAAGACCAGGTAGAGACTGAAAATCCCCAAATTTTTTCATATTGGTAAATAATTGTAATGTGTTGTAATGTCATTTTCTGATGTTGTGTGTTGTACATGTGAAGACAATTCAGTCAACCAAACAATGCCTCAGGCCGTAAACTACAAAGTGATAACTAGTATTCCCTTCTGAGACATTTCAGATCGGACTAATTGTCCTCTTTTGGACCCAAATATGACGAAATGTTTGAAATATGATCATCAACTTGTTTTATCAATAGGAAGAATTATTTAAGGCACTTTTGCCACCTATAAGTAGCACAGTTGAATACGGTCAGACTTCCTCCGCTTGTTTAAGTAAATAGATGTAATACCCGTGAACTTATAATAAATTCACTAATAAAGCTTCTCATTTCTGAACGAGAAACTAAAGAACGTTTAGATGGGATAAAGGTTGAAAGTTTTGACTGCTGAGTATTGAATAGTATAGCTAAAGAGTGATCAATGTTAACAGAACATTTCCCTCTGCTGACCTCATGCTATGTTATATTTGTGGGACACGCTCTCTGAGACGGTGACCGTGGGGAATAGTGCATGATGGGTGTTAGAGAGGGCAAATGGCAGGACAGCAGAAAGGAAAAACAAGAAACAGATGTATGTAGGGGACGGTTTGTGGACTGAATGTAGAAGACTTGTTATTAACTTGCATTGAATTAATCATGATCAAAGTCTTGCGGTGGCTGGTGCTTTAGTTTGTTATTTCGCTAGAGAATGTGTAGTGACATATTAAAACAAATATTATTAATGATGAATTAAAATTAATGACGAAACCCAAATGCTTTTAATTAAATTCTAATTCCCAACATCAAGAAAACAATGCTGCATATGAGTCCTGATGGAGACCTGTAGGAAGTTTGCATTAGAAGGTCAATGGTCAACTTGTCCTTAATACTGCACACGGTTAGACTCCTGTCTGTCGTCCTCTCCACATCTTCTTTTCTACAATACAAAGCTGCTGTGTTGTTAAAGTCACACAGGCAGGAGGGGCAGAGACCCAGGACAATAAGGATGGTTCTAAAGAAATTTGTTATTTTTGTTTCCAAAACTAACAACGTTTATAGTCAAACCTCCTTAATTACGAGCAGGATTATCATTTGTCGATGCAAGTTACTTCAACCTTTTGTGCTTTAGGGGCACTAAGCCGTGGGGAGGCTTCGACAAGTCCGTAATGTGAAGTATAAGGGCACAGGAAAATCTGAAATGAGCAGAATCGTGAACCTCAATCAACAGACATGTTTGGAGCTAGTAGTAGTGGTGGTATAAAATTAGGCCAAATCAGTAATGTTGAGGTTAAACTACAACTAAAATACTTCAGAATAAATGTCGACCAGATCTTGATCAGAATGAAAAAGTACTTCCCACAGCCTCTTTGATTGTCAAACTGTAATAATGTACAGTTTAGAATAGTACGCAACCAAAATAATCACATAATATAGTGTTAAGTCAAGAAAGGGGTCAACCTGGTTTCTTTTCGCTTTAGATAACAACATTGCCATTACATGAACAAAATCCTGGATAATGGTCTCTTAGGCTTCTGGAATTATTAAATGACATGAATCTTGGCGAACTTCATTGCACGCTGCCTGTACAGTATGTGACAACCAGTCCACAAAACAATGACTCTGCTCTGCTGATATGCACTCTGAAGTGGACAAAATTAAGCCTCACAAAGACTGATATGTTTTTTGAGTTGGTCAACAATCCTGTGGCTGCCAGGCGACCAGACAAGCTCCTCCTCCTCTCTTCAGTCAAAGACGTAACCATGAACTGTTGGATTACACACGCCTCCACCGCTGCTGCTCTGCTCTGGGACACTAAAGTTGAACTTTTGCTACACGGGGCAAAGACTGAAGCAGTTGCTCATGCTGTCTCGCGGCTGTGAGTGATGGGAGTTGAATGCAGTGTCATATTAGTTTAAAAATGCACAACGACAACCTTTCCCTCCTTATTTACATTCGGGAATGGCATGCACTTATCTGTGAGGATCTTGATTGGCTTTGAAAATACATACACAGTATTTGCAAGAAAATGACCAGTACAATGTTGACCCTGATGTAACAGCTGCATGCCTTTGAGTCCAAATGAATGATAAATCTACATCAGACGGCGTCAATCATTATGCAATAAGCACAAAGTTAAGTTGTGTTTCCAAAGACGCTCTGATTGATTAATCATGAGCCACAAAAACAATTTGATACTGTAAGGCGACAAACTTAATCTCTATGCTACTTTAACAAACCTTTATCAGGGATATAAATATATTCGGCTTAATATCATATTGTGGTGTAAGAGAACTTAACCCTCACGCTCTCTTTTGAACATTACATATTTGGTTAATGAGCAATATCCATTTCATATTAGAAAAAAACCATACTTTAGCTAAATTTGGTGTTAGGTGATGTTTTGGACCATCCGTGAAAGTTTGATAGCTGCAGGGAAAAAAATAAAACAACAAAACGTAGAGGGTCAAATGGACTCAAAGACAGAGGGAGGGTTAAACTGAACACCAATTGTTAATTGTCATGTGACAGTGACCCACTAAAATCAAGATACTGAAATACCCAATATGCAAATGAGAGTTAATTGGATAGGACAGAGGCTCCTTCCCAAGTTTCTAATTCTACAAAGTCGATAATTTTAGGACTTACTTTACAATTTGCAAGATCAAGATTCTCTGCAATGTTTGACCCTCAGACTTATATATACAGAATGTTAGTTATAGCAAGTTTAATGCAGATGAGCAGATGAAAGACAGGTCATGTCGGTATTTATTGCCATCAAATATCTTCTTATGTTTACAGTATTAAGCGAACCTTTTCAATCCCTCTCAATCCATCGAGTATCTTACACTTCATTTTTGGCAACCACAACTATAGGCGAATTGGTTTTCTGAGCGAAATTTTGGGCTCTGACTTGTGGACCTGTATGGGACAGGCTTTGACTTATCTATGAGTTTAGGTGACAATCAAATTTTTAGTTTGCTTCTGAGTGGACTCATTTACAGCATGTTCTGATAATAAATGGGATCTGTTAAGAATAAGTGAAGCCGCACTGTTATATGGTGTTAATTGTACTTTGATAATTTATGTAAGGTTTTGAGTTTAAGTGCCACTATAGGATAAATATCATTGTTTGCATCATCACTTCAAGTACTGCTTTAGCATCATAACATTGGACTGACTGAAAATTCTAGTATGTATAACGTCACGATCCTGCTTTCAACTGTCCTTATTCTGGACATTGTCGTGGGTGCCACCAATTTTATTCATTATAGTCTACGGGGCAGACTAGCTCAAAAGAAAATAAGTTCTACATGGAAAAATATTTGTTTGCAGGCTCCTGGAAATCAGTGCGTTGCTGTCTTGTTATTGCTTGTGTCCTTTAAACATTTTACGCACCTTCATCTATATAATGTTTTAATGATGCGTCTTTTCCCTCCTTTGCCATTTACATGAACGAGGTTCGACCGGTAGTGCGTTTACCGCAGGAGTACGATCTGTGGCAAAAAGAGGCAAAACTGGGAGGGGCCGAATAGGACACTTACGAGAATCACCTTGTTGATAAAAGAAAACCTTTCAATTGATATCTTACGAACCAAGCCTTTAACGTGTCTACAGTTTATGTTTAGGGCCAATGGAACCGAAAATTACTCTTTTGGAACTTTTAAATCCTGTAATATGGTTTTAAGGACATTTATAAATTTGCTATTAATTTGATCAGTGCCCGAGGTAACACAAGTATTAACCAAAGTTTAGTCGCTTGCTGTCCTAGATGATTAGTTACGACACTCTCTTTATGGTAGTCGGAGCAATTTTACGATGAAGCGCATCAAAGGAATAAAACAGAATTTAAATCTTGATTGAATATCATCATGTGGGAAAGCGTCACAAAATCATCGGTGAGTAGTGTCGGGTAGGACGTAGATATATGTGTGAGAACGTTGCAGATTCCGCATGTGTAGACGTTTGGAACATTTTGTGATGTTTTCAACTTTTGACATTTATAGCACATTTAATATATCTCCAAACAACCAATCAATATACGTTTTATTGACAAGAGCGTTTTTATAACCTGTAATACCTCCCAATTTTGATTATCCCCTTCCCTTAGACCTTAGGAAGAATTTTATTTATAAAGCATAGTATTACAGTTTTTAATGTTAGATTGACGCAGATGCTAAACAAAAAACTGAGGGTTTCTGGATACTTATAAAACAAACGTTAGGGCAACGACAAATGTTCATCAAAGCAAACGAGGCCCTAAAACGATGATCCAATGATGGCACTAAAGAATATTCTCAGATTTTAAAATGGCCTGAGAAGAGAAATTGGTTGAATATTTCAAATTATTTTATAGTTGTCACTGGTTTAACCAATTGGAATTAAACTCTTGGTACTGAATTGTCTGAGCATGTGCTTTTAATGATAACTTTTCTCCTAGGACCAGGAATGAAGGAGCACGGGAACCAAGAGAATCTAAAGCATTTGTGTACAGTGATCCCTCGTTTATCGCGGGAGTTGCGTTCCAAAAATAACACGCGAAAAGTGAAATCCGTGAAGTAGTCACATCTTTATTTTTTATTATTTTACAATGCAATACTGAACTATGGAATGAAACCAAAAATCAAAACCTGTTTTAAAGCCCAAAATTTGTTTAAAACAATAATTTTAATATAGTAATACAAGGTTGGAAACATTGTCACTCGCGTATTTCACGCGTATTTCACAGTCTGTGCCTCTTCGTCCTGACTCCGCTCCGCTGTAGCGTCTGTTTCTACTGAAGGCGCAGGTTATGGGTAGTTGTTGGCGCTCTTTCTTTTTCTGAGCAAGAAGATTTTTATAAACGGATATGCCACCTTCGATTATATTTGAGAACTGCAATGAACGACTCGTCAAAGGGTCCCGTTCTTGTGCGTGCGCTGAAGTTCAGTGGATCCACTGTAAAAATATCCGCACTGTAAAAAAAATCTGTGAAGCAGCGAAGCCGTGAAAGATGAAGCGCGATAGAGCGAGGGATCACTGTACATTGAATTAACTTTTGCTGTGAGTATCTTCAGTAGGTGTTTGATTCCCTGCCTTTCATATCAAGGAGCTCTTCATTTCAACTCTGATGATTTGATGAATATCAACTTTCAGCTGAGGAAACTCCCGGAACAACAAGACCATTTGACAAGTTTTTTCTTTCTCATATAAACTTCCTCTGTGCATGCTGATTAACACGGTGAAACAACCTAAGCTGTGTCTAAATGAGCAGATGATGATTGTATGGTATGCTACTTCATTTTACTGCATGAACTCTGTTTGCATTACTCTGACCTCTTGAATGAAATTAGTATGTGATCTGTTATTAACAATTACCTTCGTAGTATTAACATACTATATGCTTTACGTAAATGTAAAATGTAGTTTTTCCAGTCTCTGAGAGGAACACGTTTATGTTTACTACCTTTCGGGACAATTGCAGAGAACATATTTGACAGATTTTCAGCATCAATTATTATTCACTGAGAAGTATTGACTCAGGTCATTACATAAGAGTTGGTCTAGACCACTCAGCAGTGCTCAATTGCTCAAGCAATGCTAAAGATTAAGCTTTGTCTTTACTTTACTCTAACTTTAATAATTTTAGTACGGAACATCTCAATTGGATGAAAGATAATTAATAACATGAATCATGAAAAATATACATTGGTAAGTACTGTGTCAGTTCTACACGACAGTGAGCTTTGCGAATAAAATATTACATAGCTGGAGACATCAAAACCATACTTCTGCATGTTACTTCTTACTGCTAAAGAAAATGTTGGTTCTTTCCATTTATTTATTTTTGGACTATGGTGTTACAATTCATTTATTTTATTTCAAATCATTGTCCCACCTTCACTATTTTGAGGTGAAAGAATCAAATATCCCTGTTCTACCTTATCTTTATGAATCATATTTACGCAATACAATTTGTATCCAACATTTTGTGCCACTGATATTTTACGATTATGAGATAACTGATCAACATGATGATCATAACATTAGGATTTTTGGCAAGAATGAGGTGACACTGATACACATTTAATCTTCTTCAAACCAACTAATTGGCGAATAGCCACCACGTGAACACCATAGTCACCCCTGTTGGTGTGGCTTTCCACTTTTGATGTTAACGTATTTAAGTGTCTCTCATGATTATCGTTTTTGATCACAGAAGGTTCTGCTCAGTGCTGTGGGAGTGTTCTCTGGACGTGGTGTGCAGGAAGGGGATGGAGGAACGGCAGGAGGTGTCACCCTGTTCGAACTACAGGGTCGAGGCAGAGTCAGCAGAAGAGACAGTCAAGAGGAGCTGAGCTGGTCCAGAGAAGAACCTTACAATGAATGCAGATTATGTTTGTTTGTGTGTTGTTTTGGAGTTTTGGACTATTGGCAAGCCCTGACACTCTGGATTATGAAGAAAAGGACTGGTGCTGAAATAAAGTGGCGTCTCCTCTATAATAACAGTGTTGCTTTAATATCTAGGTAATGATCAATTGTGTGCTTATTTTGATTCTATAGAGTCCTTCCATGTTTCACCAGAATGTTTGTGCCTGTTGAATTACATGTTCTGTTATTTACGCAAATATTTAGCTGAAGCATTTGTTCATTTACTGAACTGTTGCATTTGCCTGTGGTCATTGCTGATGTTCATAATCTATGGTTTGTTCATGTAACACCACACCATTCCATCAATCAACGACATTTGATACAGACGGGGGGTAGCTAAAATAACTATGTTTAAAATGCAGATTTTGTTACACTACAATTAGTTACTACAATTAGTTCTTAGGTTCGAGACGTGTAGAGAAATCAGCTGATTTAACATTTGAGGTTTTACCTTATATTTCCTGACAAATTTCAATCAGGAACTACATCTACATCACGTTCTGAATGGAAACGATGTGTGTTAAATATTCTTTATTTTACTTTAATTTCTATTACTGTACAACTGTTTTTTTACATTACAAGCCTGTGAGTTGATCCATGCTGTGTCTACAGACGACCGCAGGAGGGGCACTGGGTCATGATTATATTTTCCCACTTGAAGGAATAAGGTTTAACTGTAACAGTTATATTGAACATATTGGTTTGCCCGTGGGTTTTTCGTAATCATACAGTCATGGATCAATCATAATAACATGTAACCGGTAATATCAAAGTGGTTCTTGGCCTTGCATCAATTTTGGATTTAGCTTTATGTAGTTTGCATTGAATTGGACATAATTTAGAGGGAAATACAAAAGAGGTAAATTAAATAAAAAAAGGGAGGATTGTAAGTATGTTTTTTTTATCTCCGTGAATATGCTCTTCTCCTAGGTCAAAGGACGTTCAACATCTGGTTCACGTAAGACCTTATATGGTCTCCCGACAACCCATTTGTTACTTTAAGGTTCCTCTACACCCATTTACGTCTCGGCCTCTTTGATTAATATGTGTTCACACTTCTTTGTGTTCGTAGAAACCTAAGCTCTGTACTTGGAACTCATTATGTACGCCTACTTTTACTCTGTTTTGCATAGACGTATAAACTGGTGGTCTCTTCTGTGCTTCTTTATCGCGGCGTCAGCAGATCCGCTGACAATGCGTCCTGGATCCAGTAAACTATTTTCACATCTACCTGGTCTGGCCTTCTTTGATTTGAATCACTTAATATCATACAGGATGGTTTCTTGGTCATTTCCTAATGTGATGTCATCATTTACAACCAGGAAGTAAAATAAAAACATTAAAAAATGCTAATGGGATGAAAATTGAAGAATTTTAGCAAAATTTGAAATATATTTATCTTAACTGCATTTCAAGTCTAGTCTAGAGGCTAACCTGTATAAAGGATTCATAAAATAAAATAAACACTTTATTAAAAAACAAATCAATTCAGGAAGAAAAGTGAAATCAAATCTTTAATTTTCAGAATTATAAATATTCATTTGTTGAAGTGTCCGTGTCCTATTGCTCAGTCAGTGTTGAGATAGAGGCAGACGCCCTGCAGCACCCAGTGGGAGAGGTGATCGGCCGTGCTCAGGTCGGCCTCAAACACCAGGCCCACCCCCATGGCGTTCCTGCGCAGAGACGTGGTGTACACCGGGGTCCTCAGGCTCTTCTGTCAGCACAACAAGACAAACATCAGTCCAATCCAGACGCACCTCACGTTTCATTAGAAGCCACTGCCTTTCACTGTAATCCAGAGTCTGTAACTTTATACAAGAGACACAAAAGATTCCCACTTTCTAATTCGAAGGTCAATTTTCAAAGACACAGACAGTAAAAACAGGAACAGGTGCATTTTCTGCCATGTCTGCCACTTTTACAGAAGCCACATAAATGCATCATCAAGCACTGACAATTTAACTTCAGAGATTTTTAATGAATAAATGTAAATGTATAGAAAGTTTTGCAAATGTGTGTGATATTTTGACCAAAAAATATTAATAATAAAGCATTCTGTTGGCTGTTGACAAAATGCAAATGTAATGAAGAAATACATTTTGGGAATCCAGCCGGTGTTGAGGTCTGAGAATGATTTGACCCATTTATTCAATGTATCAGTATTTTTCCTTCTGGTCTGCGACATCGATAAGCATTCAGCCGCGTGTTGATGCAGACATCAGCCATTCCCAAATACAGCCCCTTATCAACCTGACGATCCCTCAGGGCCCCCAATAATAATTTGCTTTAGAATATATTTTAAATGTACAAAATAAATGTACAAATAAAAGGAGAAATAGTGACTGTAGCCTTAATATTGATTTAAAGTAGTGATATATATATATATTTTTTTTTTTTTACCTGCAGCCTGAGCCGGCGGGCCTCAATGGGGATGATGCGCAGGATGGGCAGCTCCACCACTAGTTCTTTGGGTTTGCTCTGGACCAGGCAGCCCTGCTCGATGTCCCAGTCCGCCCCCTCCAGGTAGAGGCCAGAGAGGAAGCAGCCTGTGGAACACAGCACAGAGTCTCAACATCCGACAACCTCCCTCCTTTTTTTCTTTAACCTTTGAGAGACCCGGAGGTGTGAGGAGCAGGGAGGAGAAGGAGCTGTCGCTGCTTTTGGTGGATCTGAATCCTCCACAAAATGGACTACAAGTAGTGCCTGCTTCCTCCTCTACTGCCCTGACATTCATGAGAACCTTTTCAACCTTTACAATCAATGTTTCCATCACAGCAGCACATAAATAACACAAGTGACTGTAGGTGTTAAATAAAGAGCTGCACTAAACCTGAACAGAGGGATTTCTGAAAAGTTGTACCATAAAGCACTTCCGTGATATAAGATTGATTTCCAGACTCTCCATCGGCAGCACAGTCTCTGTAACAGATGTTCTATTTTGCACAAATTATGTAAATTAACAAATTTGTTTGTTTAATTCAAATTCAAACAAATGTGCACATTTGCACTGAAACCATAATAATAAAATCAATGGGCAGATGTGGCTCTAAAGCAGCTATGCTTTATATGAGTTTAAATGTATTTTTTTCATGCTCATGATTTTATAAAAGAATCTGTGTCAGTTATTCTACAAATCGACTGTGTTCAGAAACTTTTGGGGCGATCTGTGCAGGGAATTATGGGATGCCACCTTAGCTCTGGTTAAGAACTTGAGGTTCCTAGGCTAAAGGAGCAATGAAACAGCATAATTACTCCTTTCCTAACTTCACTGGTCAATTCAGATGGTCAGTGTCATGGCTGACAATGACGCGTGTCCCAGTAAACGATAAGGAAAGGAGGTTCCTAGGCTCGTTTAACCAACTGGGGCGGTGCCATGGCAACGGTGAAGCGCACATAATGTTTAATACATTCATAAACATAACATTAAGGCGATCAAGGACAAAATCGTGCCCCTTTTGTGTGAAAGTCCTGTTGCTGTGGAGCCTGTGTCTTTTAAGTCTGCAACACAGGCATCTTGGCTGTTGTGACCAAGATGAACCCTCCACTTGTTCATCTGATGTCCTTACTTGCAGACTCTTCTTAAAGTGTTTGATGTAATTGGCCCTTGGGTTACCACATGGTAAATCTTTCTCTTTCAGCTGGTGTGTCCTGGTCCATTCAACATGCCATGATAGAGCCATTACTCAAAGACTCATTTGGACCTGACAGACCCCAGTAGTTTCAGATTTATCTCAAAGCTTCCATTTCTGTCAAAGGTCTGTAATTTATAATCCATGCCTTTGTGTCTTAGTATTTAGACTGTTGTAATAGTTTTTTTCATGTCTAAACAATAAGGAGCTGTCTCATCTGCAGTGAGGATCTTGACCCGCACAAATGGACGAGCTCACATTCCCCCTGTTCTTACAGCGCTTCATGAGCTTCCCGTCTTCTTTTTCATTTTAAAATGTTGGTACAGACTTTCAGAGCTCTGCATGGTCAGGCCATGCAGCTTATATCAGCGATCTCAGTGTCGCCGCTGCATTATGCACATAACGCTCAGTGCATGGGGCATCAAGCAGCCGAGCTACATCTGTTGGCACTGATTTGTTGGTTTTTTTGGTTCGTTTGAGCACTTGGTCATTGATCATACCCAAACCAAAGAAATTCCATAGAAATGGAATCCACCTGTATATCTGAGCTCAAACAAAGCAACGTGAGCAGTTCAACATAAACTGGCTAGACTAGAGGGTGTCATGTGACCAGCTTTCCAGTCACATGACAACCAGCCCATGACTCGAACTGTCACCCAAATAATTAGACACTGATACAGAATAGTCTAGTGCAGTCAAATGGTCTGGGCTGTAGCCTCAGTGTTGTTTATTATTACGGGTAAATGTTCAAGTCCAGCTGCACATACAATGGTGAATGTGTTGTGTATTTACCCTGGGCGGGGCGGTCCAGCACCTCCTCTTCGCTGTGGTACTTGGTCACCTGAGTGTAGAGCGTGGACAGGTCCAGGGGCCAGCCATTCCTCCTGCAGGCTGTCTGCACCAGAGCCGTCAGGTAGGACTCTGGGATGTGCAGCCCAGACAGCCACATGACCCTGGGCTCACTCTCCTCCACCTGCATAACAACAAAACAATACATAACATGCACGTCTGTGCTCAGCACATGGTACCTTTGGACGTTTGCACCAATTTCTATCAGTCTTAATGTTAACGGTACAGTTTAAGGTACACTTTCTTGTCCTCATAGGTAAATTTGGCCTCTGCATTTGACCCATCCTTCAATGCCTTGAAGTTTAGTCTTGGTCAAGACCTTAGCTGGAGGATTTGACCCATGGGGCATTGGGTTGATGGGGGAAACCAGAGCCTGGAGGAAACCCAACATGAAAACTCTGCACAGAAAGGCCAGAGCGACCCAGGAGTAGAAACCGGGACCTTCTTGCTGTGAGGCGAGTGTGATAGACACTCAGTCGAGTTACTGATGTGATTTGGCTTTGAAGCTGAGGTGGTCCATGTGCGGAGTGATTGCTTGGGACTGGGACAGAGCTGGACTTGAGTGTGAGACCAGGCGAGGCAGTGGAATCCTAAAGCCGCAGAGCCCCAGACGTGTGGCCTGACCAGACATTCCCACTATCTTTCAATATTTTTTGAATACATGGAGATTAGAATGGACGCCAGGCAACCAAATGTGGCCAACCCCCTCGGATTATCATGTTGAGATGGAGGAGCCTAGCAGTGGAGCGCACAGAGCGGCCAAGTCAATGTTCAGTAGGGTTGACAAAAAAATCTAAACCCAGATACTAATTCTTCCTAAAACCAGAATTGATACTAGAGACTCACACGAAGGTTAAGAGCTCCATAGGTTGGATTTCCTCCAGCACATTCTTACAGGACCAACTGTTTTATCTATGCCACAAATCAAATTTCACCGGGGTCTCTTTCATACGAATGTTTCATTTATTTATTTATTTATTTTTTCATTTTGGGCTACATCAAATAATGATATGTTTTAAAAGCAATTGAAATATTGTACTGCTCTTTTACACATTGATTGAAGACATAAAGCGAAGGTGCTGAAGAGAAGAATTGTGCTTTTCCACTGGTCAAAACATCACACACTGGACTCTGTGGATGGAGTCATTTAAAGTCCATTCTGACTCTTTCTCTCCTGTATCCATCTTCTTGCTCTTACCCGGGGCTTAAGCAGGGACTCCCAGACTCCCCACACCCCAGACACTGTTTCCAGCTCCTCTGGGAGGATCCTGAAGCGTCCCCAGACCAGCCGAGAGACATAGTCCCTCCAGCGTGTCCTAGGTCTACCCCAGGGCCGCCTCCTGCTGATTTCTGCTGCAGAACGCAACTTTCATGAGTAACGTGCCTCAAGAATTGCATATGGAGGGTTTTAAATATCTTTTTTCACATGTGTGAAATCTGGGGCTCATTTGTACGAACTCTTTCAGGGAGAATTTGACTCACTCTTATGTATATGAGGCCCCTGGACATTTCTGTGAGCGAGGATCTACCCCCTTCAATCCCTTGAAACCCCCATGTGCAGGACACAGAGGAGGGACTGTATTGTCCTGATGGCTGCTACTGCCTTGAAACTGCCTTGAAACTACCCTGACCCATCCCTGACCCATCCTCCTGTTACGCTGCACTGACCCATTATTACTGTATTTAACTGCTTGAATTACCCCTCGGGGATAGATAAGGTTATATCTATGTAGAGTGATTGATTGATGAGAGAATATAATGATGACATCATATGTGCGTCCAGGCTAAAACCAGAGTGTACTGTTCATGGTTTGTGTCTCACCCAGTGATGGTACTGCTCATGTCGCCTTTTGAAGTGGCCCATCCAGTTGCCCAGTGACTTGAGGGTGTCCGGAGCCAGTCTCTTCCACACGGCAGGGATCTGTCCATTTAACAGAGCTCGAGCGATCTCGTCCAGTTCACTGCTCATGCCCACCTCTCCTGCCAAAGCCTGCACACAGGACACTCAGGACCAGCCCTCTGCACACAGCACACACTCAGGACCAGCCCTCTGCACACAGGACACTCAGGACCAGCCCTCTGCACACAGCACACACTCAGGACCAGCCCTCTGCACACAGGACACACTCAGGACCAGCCCTCTGCACACAGGACACTCAGGACCAGCCCTCTGCACACAGGACACTCAGGACCAGCCCTCTGCACACAGCACACACTCAGGACCAGCCCTCTGCACACAGGACACTCAGGACACTCTGCACACACTCTGCACACAGCACACACTCAGGACCAACCCTCTGCACACAGCACACACTCAGGACCAGCCCTCTGCACACAGGACACTCAGGACCAGCCCTCTGCACACAGCACACTCAGGACCAGCCCTCTGCACACAGGACACTCAGGACCAGCCCTCTGCACACAGGACACTCAGGACCAGCCCTCTGCACACAGCACACACTCAGGACCAGCCCTCTGCACACAGGACACACTCAGGACCAGCCCTCTGCACACAGGACACTCAGGACCAGCCCTCTGCACACAGGACACTCAGGACCAGCCCTCTGCACACAGCACACACTCAGGACCAGCCCTCTGCACACAGGACACTCAGGACACTCTGCACACACTCTGCACACAGCACACACTCAGGACCAGCCCTCTGCACACAGGACACACTCAGGACCAGCCCTCTGCACACAGGACACTCAGGACCAGCCCTCTGCACACAGGACACTCAGGACCAGCCCTCTGCACACAGGACACTCAGGACCAGCCCTCTGCACACAGCACACACTCAGGACCAGCCCTCTGCACACAGGACACTCAGGACACTCTGCACACACTCTGCACACAGCACACACTCAGGACCAGCCCTCTGCACACAGCACACACTCAGGACCAGCCCTCTGCACACAGGACACTCAGGACACTCTGCACACACTCTGCACACAGCACACTCAGGACCAGCCCTCTGCACACAGGACACTCAGGACCAGCCCTCTGCACACAGGACACTCAGGACACTCTGCACACACTCTGCACACAGCACACACTCAGGACCAGCCCTCTGCACACAGCACACTCAGGACACTCTGCACACACTCTGCACACAGCACACACTCAGGACACTCTGCACACACTCTGCACACAGCACACTCAGGACACTCTGCACACACTCTGCACACAGCACACACTCAGGACACTCTGCACACACTCTGCACACAGCACACACTCAGGACACTCTGCACACACTCTGCACACAGCACACACTCAGGACCAGCCCTCTGCACACAGCACACTCAGGACACTCTGCACACACTCTGCACACAGCACACACTCAGGACACTCTGCACACACTCTGCACACAGCACACTCAGGACACTCTGCACACACTCTGCACACAGCACACACTCAGGACACTCTGCACACACTCTGCACACAGCACACACTCAGGACACTCTGCACACACTCTGCACACAGCACACACTCAGGACCAGCCCTCTGCACACAGCACACTCAGGACACTCTGCACACACTCTGCACACACTCAGGACCAGCCCTCTGCACACAGCACACTCAGGACACTCTGCACACACTCTGCACACAGCACACACTCAGGACACTCTGCACACAGCACACTCAGGACACTCTGCACACACTCTGCACACAGCACACACTCAGGACACTCTGCACACACTCTGCACACAGCACACACTCAGGACCAGCCCTCTGCACACAGCACACACTCAGGACCAGCCCTCTGCACACAGGACACTCAGGACCAGCCCCCTGCACACAGCACACACTCAGGACACTCTGCACACAGGACACTCAGGACACTCTGCACACACTCGGGACACTCTGCGCATACTCGGGACACTCTGCACACACTCGGGACACTCTGCACACCCTCGGGACACTCTGCACATACTCGGGACACTCTGCACACACTCGGGACACTCTGCACAAACTCAGGACACTCTGCACATACTCGGGACACTCTGCACACACTCGGGACACTGCACACACTTGGGACACTCTGCACACACTCAGGACACTCTGCTCAGACTCGGGACACTCTGCACACACTCTGCACACTCTGCACACACTTAGGACACTCTGCACAGACTCTGGACACTCTGCACAAACTCAGGACACTCTGCACAGACTCTGGACACTGCACACACTTGGGACACTCTGCACACACTCAGGACACTCTGCTCAGACTCGGGACACTCTGCTCAGACTCGGGACACTCTGCACACACTCTGCACACTCTGCACACACTGCACACACTTAGGACACTCTGCACAGACTCTGGACACTCTGCACACACTCAGGACACTCTGCACAGACTCTGGACACTCTGCACACACTCGGGACACTCTGCACACACTCAGGACACTCTGCACACACTCAGAACACTCAGTTATTTTGATACCACACCCAACCAAAGTTAGTTGTGCAGGTTGTGACCTCCACCAGACCCCTCACCCTCTGTAGCTCAGCCAGTGAGCGCTGCATGCGGACCACCAGCCTGTTGAAGCGCTCCAGCTCCTGCAGCAGCACTACCGAGGTGGGGGAGACCTCCACACCCATCTTCTTATGGATCACATCCAGGTCAAAGAGTGCGGGAAGTTTTCTTTGGATGTCCTGGGCCACCTGGCTGATGTGCTCGTCCTTACTGATGCTCCTGGTGGACTCCCCTGCAGAGAGAGAAAGAAGAGCATAACCCGGGATTTACACCAGGAGCCACAGCAGCTCGTAGCACAGACAAAACAATGTACGCACATATATTTAGAAGCGTCAGTCTACACTAGAGCTGCCCCTCCAACATGAACCTGTTCATACACAGCATTTAGACACCAAACTGTTATACCGCTACATACTGAGTGTTGGTTGGATCAAGATTTCAAACTTCTCAGTTGCTCAGAGAGACGATGCTTTTCAAAGTGCAAAAACAAGCTGTGTACGCTAATTAGGCTTCCTACTTTGTGAAAATCATGTCTGTAAAAATTACCCCTAATTTTACTTTTGAAAATATTTTCGACATTAAAAACTATAATACACAAAACAAACTGTGGTAAAGACGTGACCCGAAACTACAACCCTGTAGCCACATGGAGACTTTGTTTGTGAACTTTTGGTGAAAAGTTTGGATTGAAGTGTGGCTGTCATTCTGATGCTGAGAACGAAGTCTCATGCTACACTGAAGGTAATTAAAGCTAAAAACTAACAAAAAATGTACGAAAATAGAAGAAATAAACAAGCAATATGAATGAATTAAAAGCTTCCCCCTTTCAATGTGTTTAACCAGTCCGACCTTTCCAGATAAGTAAAAACAACAGAATTACTGACATTGCTGATCCTGTGTGAATGAACACAAAACACAAAAACATTGTGGGTAAATTCAATTTTACAGACATCCCTAAGTAAAAGTAATTACCCAATTTATTTATTTAAGGAAAAGGGGGAACCGTCCAAAAAGGTCTTTAGTCCATCATGACTTATTCCTTGAGATCCTAAATGCACTGTAAATTGGGGGTAAATGTTTGTACTCGAGATACTGCACAGGGCAAGAAACAGGAAGATATAATACATGTGTTTAGGACCAGCAAAGACGCCCTGCCAGGGGCTGGTTTGAGTTTCATTGTTTATACAAAAGTGAAAATGATCACAGTTTATATGCTACAGAGGAAGCCACAATATATCTGAGCCCTTCTGTGGAGAACTGTGTGTGTTGTACTGTATACATTGCACAAGTTTTTAATTTTTTTTTTTTTTTATTTAAAATGTCTTCAACCTTTTTTTTGCATCCCTGTTTTACCAGAAATGTGCAATCCTTGAAAAAACACAAATAAAAACTATAGATAGATAGAGATAGATAGATATACATATAGATAGATAATATACAAATATGTAAGCACAGAGGAAGGCTTTGACCTGTCTGAGGCTGCAGGTCGATCAGGTTGGTCCACATGTCCTTCGCTGCCTGGGTGTAGTATCCAATCTCTGCGTTGGGATGGAGCCCCAGCACCTCAGGAGTGTTCGCTAAAGGCAGTTTCTCAATCTCGTCTGTCACACAAAAACAACAGGAGCACTTATCTCCACAAGTCTTTGTTAATAAAGAGAAATGCACCTGGCTCAGAAATATGACAATATGTTTCATTTGTCTTGCATTTGATCCATCTTTCAATGACTCTGGGACAACCTGTCCCAACTAACTAATTACCAAATTAATTTACAGTTAAAGTCTACATGACAGGTTCTAAAAATGTTCTAATTATAACTTAGTTTGGTGGGAGAGCATCTTTGGCACAAAGGAATCCCTCCATCTGTGATCCATCAAAAAGTGACGTGCCATGAAAAATACAAATAGAATTTACACACAACTGACACGTTCTGATAATATAAAGTGTCATTCAACAAAATAAAGTAGTTTCTGGGTATTATTATTTGTAAAATCATAACTCTTGGGTCATTTATATGGGTTTTGGCCCATATTTTGAAAATGGTTGCTAGGTAACATCTGTAGAAGTACCTCCACCTGTGTCATATTTGCTGCTCAACCAGGAAGTACAATTCTAAACATTACAAAAACAGTCAAACTGGGGATAAATGGGCAAAATGTTTAGTAAAATCTTAAATATAATCATGTTCACTGCGGTTTACTAAAATGTATAGTCTATCCTGTCATATAAGACTTTACCAACAGATTATTCGCAATTAATCTGATTAGTTCTCACAGTTCTTAGCGAACTTTTGTAACTAAATCCTGCATTACAGAAATCAACACTTAACACAGCACAAACCAATATATACGCTCTTGGGCCCGTCTGGGGGGATCTTGTAGTCCACATCACTGTTGCAGAAGAAGTGAAAGCGGCGAAACGAGTAGAAGAGAAAGTCTCCCAGATACTCGTCCATGTAAACAGTGAGGATTCTGCGGTCAAAGCTGTCTATGGCTCGGCCTCCGTACATCACCTACACCAGGGAAAAAACATTATATGGTAACTGTGTATTTATATTATTTTATCAAAGTGCATATGACATGTGTAATGTAATATTTGTGGTCAATATGTATTAATCATAGTTTTGCCTCAGTCAAGTGGCCATTTGTGAAATAAAATAATCAAATACACACGGTTCCTTTTAAAATGCAAATAATAATTTCCATGCAAAGAACATATTTCTCTGAGGGTTTAAACTTTAATTTAAGAAAATTGAAGGTGTTGTAATTTGTTTTTATTCGTCAACTACAGCCACAGTCACATCTGTTGCCCATGTCCAACCATAAAATCAAATTATAAACATCACCAAAGTCAAAATTAGGTCAGATTTAAATACAATCATGTTAACTATGTTTTACTGAAATGTACTGTATAACCTGTCATATGCATTTTAACCATTTACTCTATTGACAGATTTTCTTCTTAAAATATATATAAATAAACAAAAACAATTCTATCTCTCCAATTTCATCTCATGTCATTATCAAAATGTCACTATTTAAGTATTTTTACACATTTTTTGAAGAACATTTTACAATTTAATTATTTCACAAATCGAAATGAATTATTTAAAAGCACAATTAACTACAATTTAAGTCTAGACATTTCATGCTGCATCTGTGTGGACACACGCCTGATTATAGCCATGGGGATGATTTCTATCTGTTGTCCTGTATTCACTCTCACATTCAACTCATTCATACACCAGCAGACTATTGTACATGTTTTTAGTAGTAAAGGAAACCGAAGCACCCGGAGGAAAACTATGCAGACACATTCCGCCGCTTTCTCAGAACATGCAAACTTCACACAGAAAGGCACGAGGCCAGGAGTCGAACCCAGGACCTCCTTGTTGTGAAGGGAGCACGCTAAGTGCTGAGGTGCTGTGCTGCCCCAGCATTTGAGTTAATGTAGGCTTCATGACCAAACAACAGGTTTGGTGGTTTAGGAACCCCTCATAACACTCACAGAACTATAGTTAAAGGTAACTGACATTTATGGTCGATAGATGAAGTCAATAGTAATAAATTATGTAAATCCCTGCCATTTTAACTTGCTTAGATGTACTTTTTTGCATAGTAAAACTCAAAAGTCTTGACCTCTCCAATGAGATATTTGAGACTTCCCCATGGAATGCTGCTGTCCCCCTGGGAGTGGGCCTTGGTCAGGTACGTGTTGAGGACCTCCATGCACACCTGTGGACATGTCAGACTGTTTAGAGGAGACAAAAACCTCTGACAGAGCACCTCTCCTGGAGACACTTACAAAGAAGTCAGATTCGTTGAAGTCATAGGGGACGTTCCAGCCAATCTTGCCGTACTTGCGCCGCTCTTGTACAACGGCGTGGAAGAAGGCCAGCACGTAGACCAGGCTGCGGAAGGCCGGGTGCGGGCAGGTGCTCATGGAGTCATGGGAGATCTTAGAGTACGTTGCCCTCATGTTAAGCTTCAGGCCGTTGGGAGGTTCTGTCACCACCTGAACAGCAGCAGGAGGAGACAGATAGACAGGCACTAGTTTGACATGCAGAGTTGGGTCACTGTGCTTGTTAACCAATCACAGTCAGACCACTTTTGCCCAAGTCCAAAAGTTGAATAACTGCAAATGGGGTCTAGAGGCATTTAAGGTCATTTTGCAATAGCACACACTTTGAAGCTCTAATTGCTAATTAAAGGTGCAAACACTAATAAAAGCTGCAAACAAAAAACACTTTCCAGTTTTTGTTTCATGCGTCAAAACATTTGTATTTTGACAACTTAAGGACAAAGATAATCATGGAATTCTGGCCTGTTCTCCAGCTCCATTTTAAACTAACAGCATTTCAGAATGTGAAAAATGTGGTCAGTAAGCATTGGTTTGGATCAGAGCGTACTGGATGTAAATATGAATCATACAAATCTTTACTTTGAGTGACTTTTGCAGAATGCCAATGGGGAAGTCTTGGATGGGGTTGGTGGTGACCCACAGGCGGAAGCTAGGATGGGGCTTGGTGATCCTCTCCAGGGACTTCTCCAGGTCCTTGAGCCACTTCACTAGGAGGTGGCAGTTCTGCAACATGAGCCACTGCCCACGAGACACGGCCTTCTCCAGCAGCTGCAGCGCCACCTTCAGGATGCACAGGACCGCTCAGGCAACAGTACAAAACAACAACTGACAGGGGTTAGTGCTTATGCTGCTGTGTAAATAAAGCATTTCTTCTGCTTCCATTGTATTTTAGTCTATTGAAAAAGACATATTATGTATTTTGCTCGTATTTAGTGATACTTTAGTGCTCCCAGACCATGCTGATGGCCCCTTGTCAAAGTGTAGTTGTAAAGAGCCACACTAAGTACAGGACCTTGGACCTCAGTAGGCGCAAACTCATTTTTGAAGCGCTGATGCAAATGTATGTCAAAACAAGGTCAGTCAATCTCTTATGCTTTTGCATATTTTGTTGTCCACTTTATGTATTTTATTCAAAATGTATTAAGATATATCAGATAAGTTTCCCCTTTTTGTCCTTTGAATTCTTCCTATTTCTGTGTAGTTTTTGGTATTCTTACTCTACAGCTGCTGTTCCTGTACTTTGATGTTGAAAATGTCGTCATTGTGGGACAAATTAAGATATTCTTGTCTCATCATGTGATGCATGACGGTAGTGTTTTCCTTGTCATGTAAACAGGTGCAAGAAATGAACTACCTTTTCCTGTCCTTGCCCCATTGCCAGGAACTTAAACTTGTTCCCGCTGAATCCCGAGCATTCTGCCAGCTTCATGAGGTCAGTGGCTGGGTCAGAGCCCGGGCTCAGGATGAACACGATGGGAGAGAAGGGGGTGCTTTGCTCGTAGATGGCATTGAAGCTGATGACCGGAGGCTGCACATATCTGAGGAGACATAACCCCTCAACACCTGCTCCATTCACATCGCAACTCATTATGCACATATATTCTTATATGTGAATGCATGAACGAATGAATGAATGAATACTCTTAGGTGGAGTGAGTTTGCTTCAGAAACCAAACTACAGCTTTAAGTGCATATGACACGATTTTTGTTCCCAACATTTGACCCATCCAACCTGTTAGGAGCAGACACATCTCCAGTTCTTGGTTTAGTTTTGGTCAGGACCTGGAAGATAGGGTGCCTGTTTTGGGTGGATGGGGGAAACTGGAGTGCCCGGAGGAAACCCACCCTGACACAGCAGAAACAAAAACAAACTCTGCACAGAGTTGAACCCCTGGCCTTCAACCAGAAAGTAAAATGATAATAGTCAAACTAGGAAGAACTAGATACAATTTTAGTAATATTCAATATTTTTTGTGAAAAGATTAGTCTCAGTCATATGCACTTAAAATACATGATGGTGACTGGTGTTAGGTCTTACTTCTCTCCCATGGTGACAGTAACATAATCGGTTACAGCTCTGTAGACTCGGTCCACTCTAAAGCAGCGCAGCAGGAGCAGTCTCTGGAATACGCTCAGGCTCTCCTGGTATCTCCCGGGAAATGGGGCCTGTTCTGGAGCATCCAGGTTGTACCACTGAAACACACACAGATGAGTCCCTGCTCTACATCTGACCACGCAGAGGTATGCTGTGCTCTTACGCTCTTCCAGTGCTCAGAGTGTGTCTCCACATCGTCAGGCAGGGAGCTAAACTGCTCTGGTAACAGCTCAGACAGTTTGACCACATCCTCCCAGCTCTGGTTTGTCAGCCAATCCCATGGCTTGGCCCTCCGGCTCTTCTCCAGAGAGAGGTTCCCTTTCGGGCAGAGGAGCAGAGGAACATGAGGCTCATACTTCACATATCCACACAAAACTAGCAGCAGATTGGCAAACCTTTGATGAAGAAGTCCAGCTCCTCCTGCGGTGCACGCTCTTCAGCCTGTTCCATCTTTATGGTCATGTTGAAGGAGAACAGCAGCTTGTCCTTCTCAAACAGACCTGCACACATGGATCTGACTGTCACCTGTCATAATCATACAAGGAGTGCGCCTGGGTGTGCACGCTCATAGAAAAATATGGAGTCATTTTTGCAGTGCTGCAAAGCATCCCGGTGTGTGTTGTGCGTTGGTTACTGCTGAAGAGTGTCTTCAGGGTAGGTACCCTGAACTTAGGGTAGGTACCCTGAACTTAGGGTAGGTACCCTGAACTTAGGGTAGGTACCCTGCACTGAAACAGTGCAGTGCTCCACAGTTTGCAATCAGAAGGTCTGGACATCATTGATACTTTTCATGTGATGTCATCAATATTCCTTGGAGAGTGAAGCTAATTAGAAGTACTGCACTTCTTAAGCTCAGTTACTCAAGTTGGATATTAAGCTAAGTTTTGTTTTAGCACAATCTGACCTTACAGTATTATACAAAATTACAGACACAAGCAAGTATTAGCCAACTGTTTCTCTCACACCTAAACCGGACCATGAACGCTGGTATTGATCACAGGCTCCTGAAAGTGTTTGGTTTATCAATTTTGTATTGAGTATTTGGTTTTCCTCATATTTGTGTAGCCAGTGTATCGTCATGGTAACTAACTAACGAGTAACTCCCCCAGCACCTAATGCCATCTTATTAATATAATGTCAATGGCTTGAGAGTTTAGCAGACAGAGGAGGACCCTGACTGTCTTGTTGAACAGTGAGCATACCGGTGCATCCGTAGTTGTAGACATTGTAAGTCAGGGCGTTCATGATGTTCTTAAGCCTCTCGGCAAGCACAGCATCGGGCAGAGACTTGCGGAGGGAGAAGTCAAAGACCTCCAGGTATGAGGCCAGAGAGTACTGGTACATGCTGTTGACCAGAGCCATCTCAGTTAGCACAAAGAACAGGATGGCCCCACGCTTCGCTGCAGGTCGGTACCCATCCCTCAGCTTGTCTATGTCCACTGATGTCTTCTGGGCCAGCGTCAGCTTCTCCGACACCTGCAGGAGACAGTCCAACACAGGAGTGAGAAGGGTAGACTAGAGGGCTAACTGTTCATGTAAGCTGGAGCAAGATAACAGAAATAGGGTGATGGGTAGAGTGTGGGTGAGGAGGTTTGGGTGCAGGGGTGATGGGTAGAGTGAGGGTGAGGAGGTTTGGGTGCAGGGGGTAGAGTGAGGGTGAGGAGGTTTGGGTGCAGGGGGTAGAGTGAGGGTGAGGAGGTTTGGGTGCAGGGGTGATGGGTAGAGTGAGGGTGAGGAGGTTTGGGTGCAGGGGTGATGGGTAGAGTGTGGGTGAGGAGGTTTGGGTGCAGGGGTGATGGGTAGAGTGTGGGTGAGGAGGTTTGGGTGCAGGTTGATGGGTAGAGTGAGGGTGAGGAGGTTTGGGTGCAGGGTGATGGGTAGTGTGTGGGTGAGGAGGTTTGGGTGCAGGGGTGATGGGTAGAGTGAGGGTGAGGAGGTTTGGGTGCAGGGGTGATGGGTAGAGTGTGGGTGAGGAGGTTTGGGTGCAGGGGTGATGGGTAGAGTGTGGGTGAGGAGGTTTGGGTGCAGGGGGTAGAGTGAGGGTGAGGAGGTTTGGGTGCAGGGGTGATGGGTAGAGAGTGTGGGGTGAGGAGGTTTGGGTGCAGGGGTGATGGGTAGAGTGTGGGTGAGGAGGTTTGGGTGCAGGGGGTGATGGGTAGAGTGTGGGTGAGGAGGTTTGGGTGCAGGGGTGATGGGTAGAGTGAGGGTGAGAGGTTTGGGTGCAGGGGTGATGGGTAGAGTGTGGGTGAGGAGGTTTGGGTGCAGGGGTGATGGGTAGAGTGAGGGTGAGGAGGTTTGGGTGCAGGGGTGATGGGTAGAGTGTGGGTGAGGAGGTTTGGGTGCAGGGGTGATGGGTAGAGTGAGGGTGAGGAGGTTTGGGTGCAGGGGTGATGGGTAGAGTGTGGGTGAGGAGGTTTGGGTGCAGGGTGTGATGGGTAGAGTGAGGGTGAGGAGGTTTGGGTGCAGGGGTGATGGGTAGAGTGTGGGTGAGGAGGTTTGGGTGCAGGGGTGATGGGTAGAGTGAGGGTGAGGAGGTTTGGGTGCAGGGGTGATGGGTAGAGTGTGGGTGAGGAGGTTTGGGTGCAGGGTAGATGGGTAGAGTGTGGGTGAGGAGGTTTGGGTGCAGGGGTGATGGGTAGAGTGTGGGTGAGGAGGTTTGGGTGCAGGGGTGATGGGTAGAGTGTGGGTGAGGAGGTTTGGGTGCAGGGGGTGATGGGTAGAGTGTGGGTGAGGAGGTTTGGGTGCAGGGGTGATGGGTAGAGTGTGGGTGAGGAGGTTTGGGTGCAGGGGTGATGGGTAGAGTGAGGGTGAGGAGGTTTGGGTGCAGGGTGATGGGTAGAGTGAGGGTGAGGAGGTTTGGGTGCAGGGGTGATGGGTAGAGTGTGGGTGAGGAGGTTTGGGTGCAGGGGTGATGGGTAGAGTGTGGGTGAGGAGGTTTGGGTGCAGGGGTGATGGGTAGAGTGAGGGTGAGGAGGTTTGGGTGAAGGGTGATGGGTAGAGTGTGGGTGAGGAGGTTTGGGTGCAGGGGTGATGGGTAGAGTGAGGGTGAGGAGGTTTGGGTGCAGGGGTGATGGGTAGAGTGTGGGTGAGGAGGTTTGGGTGCAGGGGTGATGGGTAGAGTGAGGGTGAGGAGGTTTGGGTGCAGGGGTGATGGGTAGAGTGTGGGTGAGGAGGTTTGGGTGCAGGGGTGATGGGTAGAGTGTGGGTGAGGAGGTTTGGGTGCAGGGGTGATGGGTAGAGTGTGGGTGAGGAGGTTTGGGTGCAGGGTGATGGGTAGAGTGTGGGTGAGGAGGTTTGGGTGCAGGGGTGATGGGTAGAGTGAGGGTGAGGAGGTTTGGGTGCAGGGGTGATGGGTAGAGTGTGGGTGAGGAGGTTTGGGTGCAGGGGTGATGGGTAGAGTGTGGGTGAGGAGGTTTGGGTGCAGGGGTGATGGGTAGAGTGAGGGTGAGGAGGTTTGGGTGCAGGGGTGATGGGTAGAGTGAGGGTGAGGAGGTTTGGGTGCAGGGGTGATGGGTAGAGTGAGGGTGAGGAGGTTTGGGTGCAGGGGTGATGGGTAGAGTGTGGGTGAGGAGGTTTGGGTGCAGGGGTGATGGGTAGAGTGTGGGTGAGGAGGTTTGGGTGCAGGGGTGATGGGTAGAGTGTGGGTGAGGAGGTTTGGGTGCAGGGGGTAGAGTGAGGGTGAGGAGGTTTGGGTGCAGGGGTGATGGGTAGAGTGAGGGTGAGGAGGTTTGGGTGCAGGGGTGATGGGTAGAGTGTGGGTGAGGAGGTTTGGGTGCAGGGGTGATGGGTAGAGTGTGGGTGAGGAGGTTTGGGTGCAGGGGTGATGGGTAGAGTGAGGGTGAGGAGGTTTGGGTGCAGGGGTGATGGGTAGAGTGTGGGTGAGGAGGTTTGGGTGCAGGGGTGATGGGTAGAGTGTGGGTGAGGAGGTTTGGGTGCAGGGGTGATGGGTAGAGTGTTGGTGAGGAGGTTTGGGTGCAGGGGTGATGGGTAGAGTGTGGGTGAGGAGGTTTGGGTGCAGGGGTGATGGGTAGAGTGTGGGTGAGGAGGTTTGGGTGCAGGGGTGATGGGTAGAGTGAGGGTGAGGAGGTTTGGGTGCAGGGGTGATGGGTAGAGTGTGGGTGAGGAGGTTTGGGTGCAGGGGTGATGGGTAGAGTGAGGGTGAGGAGGTTTGGGTGCAGGGGTGATGGGTAGAGTGAGGGTGAGGAGGTTTGGGTGCAGGGGTGATGGGTAGAGTGTGGGTGAGGAGGTTTGGGTGCAGGGGTGATGGGTAGAGTGTGGGTGAGAGGTTTGGGTTTGGGTGCAGGGGTGATGGGTAGAGTGTGGGTGAGGAGGTTTGGGTGCAGGGGTGATGGGTAGAGTGTGGGTGAGGAGGTTTGGGTGCAGGGGTGATGGGTAGAGTGTGGGTGAGGAGGTTTGGGTGCAGGGGTGATGGGTAGAGTGAGGGTGAGGAGGTTTGGGTGCAGGGGTGATGGGTAGAGTGTGGGTGAGGAGGTTTGGGTGCAGGGGTGATGGGTAGAGTGAGGGTGAGGAGGTTATGCAGAGTGCAGGTGGATGAGGGGTGGGAGGTCTGGGCAGGGATGTGGGTGTGGGTGAGGAGGTTTGGGTGCAGGGGTGATGGGTAGAGTGTGGGTGAGGAGGTTTGGGTGCAGGGGTGATGGGTAGAGTGTGGGTGAGGAGGTTTGGGTGCAGGGGTGATGGTATGGTTTGAGTGCTGACCTCGCGGGCCTTGGACTTGGTCTCCTCCAGCGTGTGCACCAGCTCAGTGTTGTCCAGCATGTTCCCCGTGGAGGTGGCCAGCTCGCGCAGTAGGGAGTCTCCCAGGTTCTTCAGCAGCTTCTTGTTGTTGCTGGTCTCTTGGATGAGCGATTCCCTCTGCTCCTCCAGCTCCTTCTTCTCATAAGCCATGATGACACTGAGCAGCTGATCCTCCAGGCCTTTGAGGGTCACTGCACACAGTATAGATTTAATGTTAGTTATGTGAATGAATTGCCACCTTAAAGCCACAACTCCTCGATTCCAAGTAAAAGTTGATAGAAAGGCCTTGTATGTAACCTAATAGTAATGCCACAGACAAAATGTATAGCCGATCCCAGAGGTCACTGATTATATTATCCAGGGGGCCAGATGGTCCGAGGGCATAAACCACATTTGAAACGCAAACCTAACCGGCCTAGACTAGGCCTAAACCAGCTCTGAGGCAGGACCAGGGCTACCAAGGTCTCAATATACAGTAAATGGAATTACAACAACTGATGTCAAAAGTTAAAAAAAGTAATAGCACAGAAGGTTATCACAGTATTTATTATATTTAACCTTTCTATGTAGGTAGGTCAACTGAGACTAAATCTAATTTCCAACAACGACCAGGTCAAGCAGCACCAACAAATAAAAATGTAGCCAAATTAGCTAATTAATATGCTAAGAACAAAAGCAGCTTTGTTACTTGTTTTCCAGACATGTGCTCAGCTTTAAAACGGTTTTTGCTTTGTTTTTCAGATGGTGAGGTGAAACGGGGTGGACTGCCAACAAAGTGCAACTTTTTAAACATTTAGTACCATATTTTGTCCTTGGCCCTAGCGCAAACAAAGTATTGGCTAGGGGGTTGAAGCCAGAGAGACCACTGCAGTGACCAGCTGCTCAAGCACTCAGACCACCGCTCAAGGCCAGGCATGGGCCAGGCACGGGCCAGGCACATGCTCAGACCACCGCTCAAGGCCAGGCACGGGCTCAGACCACCGCTCAAGGCCAGGCACGGGCTCAGACCACCGCTCAAGGCCAGGCACGGGCTCAGACCACTGCTCAAGGCCAGGCACGGGCTCAGACCACCGCTCAAGGCCAGGCACGTGCTCAGACCACCGCTCAAGGCCAGGCACGGGCTCAGACCACCGCTCAAGGCCAGGCACGTGCTCAGACCACTGCTCAAGGCCAGGCACGGGCTCAGACCACCGCTCAAGGCCAAGCACGCGGCTCAGACCACCGCCAAGGCCAGGCACGGCTCAGACCACCGCACAAGGCCATGCACGGGCTCAGACCACCGCACAAGGCCAGGCACGGGCACAGACCACCGCTCAAGGCCAGGCACGGGCCAGGCACATGCTCAGACCACCGCTCAAGGCCAAGCACGTGCTCAGACCATCGCTCAAGGCCAAGCACGTGCTCAGACCACCGCTCAAGGCCAGGCACGGGCCAGGCACGGGCCAGGCACGTGCTCAGACCACCGCTCAAGGCCAGGCACGTGCTCAGACCACTGCTCAAGGCCAGGCACGTGCTCAGACCACTGCTCAAGGCCAGGCACGTGCTCAGACCACCGCTCAAGGCCAGGCACGTGCTCAGACCACCGCTCAAGGCCAGGCACGTGCTCAGACCACCGCTCAAGGCCAGGCACGTGCTCAGACCACCGCTCAAGGCCAGGCACGTGCTCAGACCACTGCTCAAGGCCAGGCACGTGCTCAGACCACCGCTCAAGATGGACCCTACTTTCCCATGAGGGGGATACTTTGAGGATTTTTGTTAGAATTGTTCCATGTTCTGTTTATACTATGCTGCTATTTAATGTAGACGTCTTAATTGGACTATATTCATTATTCTGTAATGTATTGTTTTGTTTATTTGTGCCCATTGTTTTCTGAGGATTATCTGGTCCATATGAGGACTGAAATAGACTCCAGGAAATGTTTCCCATGTTATGTATTTCACCGCACTAATTTAGTGCTGTTGGCTTCAAACGAACTACTTAATGCTAGCTCTGCGCTACCTCCAGGGGGCAAAATACAGCCCTTATAAAGGGGATAACAAAACTTTACATTTAGCTCTAACATTTCGCTGAATTATTATAACTCCAGTCACTCTTTTATGACTTTGAAACTTTTGTTGATTGATGACTGATTGATTTTCTAACTATTTCTGCTGGTCAAATCTCGTATTTTTGTGAAGCTCTACTTCTGTAGTTATTTTAGGCAGTACAAAAAATTGCATTTTTTCTCTTTGTTGTTGTTTTCCTGTTCGTGTACCTGGCTCTTCTTACAGTCACAAGATGGTGGCCACAGGTGCCATAGCAAAAGTTGCTATGACCAATCTAGTGTACTATGCCCCTCTCAGGTTGAGACATACCGGTGTAGTTGATGACCATGGCCTTGCCGAACACTGAGGGGGAGTACTTTGGGTTGGCCAGCTTGGTGTTGAGGTACAGTCTAAAGTTGGGGTCATAGTCCACCTCCTTGTCCCCAAGCATGATGACTTGCCGACCCTTTGCGCCCATCACATTCTTCTCCAGCACGTTGTCAATAACTGGGTCGATGTACTCATCCACGTCTTGGAAGAGGAACGGGTATCCAAACTTGATGGCCATCTCCAAGTGCTTCAGGAAGTCTGGGTCGTTGAAAGAGGAGATCTGAACAGATACAACTGAATGTTAGCATTTTGTTAATGACATACACTAGTGACTCCATTCATATACTGTATGTGATGTGTTGTTGCAAAGCTTGCAATGAAACAGTGTGTTTGTGTGTTACTTTTCAACCACAGTTACCAAAGCAGGACCATATATATCAATCAACAAAACAAGTCTGGTCCCTTCCCTGTCAAGGGTGACAGTGATGTGAAAGCTCTCAAAACCTTTCGGTATGATCTGACCATGTATCTGACCCAAACTGCAAGCACAACACAACAACTGCACAGGAGTTCATAAAAGTTCGATATTAAACTCGTGCTTCACTCCTTCACAGCTCACTCCCATATTAATCCCTAAAAGTAGATCAAATAATTTACTGTACAAACTTTGGTTAACTTATTAATTGACTAAACAACTAAATGCCAACAGCCCTAGTGGTCCGTTTCCATGGCCACAGTACCAGATTCTACTGAGTAATGGAAATACAACCAGGTTGAGTGAGGCAGAGTAGAGCAGCGCAGGGCTGGTGGAAACGGGCCATTAGACACGTTAGACATCTAAAGGCTGATTTGTAGTCCAGGATTAAGCTCATGTGCACATAGACGCACATGAAGAGCTGCAAGCTTTCTGATTGGCTGACAGGTGCGTCACGGAGCTGTGCAGCAGTTCCGCATAGATTTGACTGGAGACTATAAACTAGCCACTAACACAGATGGGGCTGTATTTTGCCCCTTGCGGTAACGCGACGCTGGCGTTAATGACGACGTTTTGCGCCAGTGCAAAGGGTGACATCGCGGGGGGAGGAGCTCTAAACAAGAGGTGTGATCAGGCCAAAATATGAGGTAGTGTGAAGCAAAAGTAGGGTGTGGTGTGGCGCATTCTGTGAATGGCCAGAATCGTAACTAATAAACTTCATCCTAGAGTCGATTACTATCCTCCAGATAAACCTAATAAAACAAACTTAATGGGCACAAATAAATAAAACTATACATTACAGAATAATGAATATGGTCCAATTAAGGCAGTCCGTCTGCCTTAAATAGCTGTAGCTGATTTTCCATTGCGCTTTTGCTTCGATCTGCTTCAAATGTCGAAAAAACATTGTGTTGAGCCTGTTAAATTATGAATTGATGGGCTGTCAGACTAAAACACCTCGGTCCCGCTCGTGTCCAGCAGAAACAGCGGATACACAGAGCCTCATGTGAGTATGTGTGACATGTGTGTGTCACCGCGTGTCTGATGGCGCTCGCTGCAGGAAGAAGAGAGCAGGTGGAACTAACTTTATGAATGCATGCTGTGAGAGGTGAGCGTACGTGTGTGAGACGTTTGGTGTTGGACAGTTTCAAGTTCCTATGCATTATTAAAGGCTTATTCGAGTGACACAAATGAGGCTTTATTATATAAATAAAGATAAAGTTAAAGGCTGTCTCTGCACCACATATGGACTGTCACATCCCCCTCCAGCCTCCAGGGACAAGTACAGCCTCTTTGAGCTAACGTTACCGAACATAGCAAAAGCCCGACCTGGAACCACCCCCTGGTCAAAGCACAAGCGCTAGGGGCAAAATATGGCCCGCGGTAAGTGAGCCACTCAGCAGCAGAATCAAGAGCCAAGACCTTGAGGTTGTTGTTCTCTTCCTTCTTCTTGATCCAGTTGAGGGCCTGCTGCTGGGGGTCAATGCACATGGGGAAACGGCTTCCTCGAGTGGTGAGGATCCCATTCTGCACAGACAGTTCGTCTGGAGGCAGACCCTCAGAGCCCCATCTGGAACATGACAAAAGGGATTCATTATTAATATTACAATGCATTTTGATACTGTTTTGATATTAGAACAATCAATACACATCTTTTGTTTTTGCAGACTTTACTAAACTAAGTACTGGCAGTATAATTAGAGACCCTTTAAAGTTTGTGAACAAAAACAACACTGCACTGTGATGCCAGAGGTCTATCTGGAGAAAGCTTATCAAAACATGAAACTAAACAAAGATGTTAAAATCTTAAGCTGATTGGCTTGCGATCAAAGTTTTGTACCAAACAACAACCATTTTCGGATCGAAGGCGCATCCGTCAACTGAATGCAAACACTGACCCACATGGGTTGTTTCTATGCCTAAAGGTCAATTCATACTTTGTGTGTTTTTGCACCTAGAACTGCAAGAACAAGAACAAACCTCTTCTGGGCTCTGACATTTCATACTTCATCAGTGCTGCCTAAGCCCCGCCCCCTTGAAAACCTGTTGCTATTCACCTTATTCCGTTGTAGTTTATATGGGGGAGGCGAGCTCAACAGAAAATAAGTTCTACACGGACTAAAAAGCTGTTTTCAGGCTGCCCAGGAAATCAGTGCGTGGCTAACCTGTTTTTGCCCGTGTGCATTAAAGATTTTAGACAAAGCAATCTACTTTATATAATGTTCTAGCAAGAGACTTTTCCCTCGTTCTCTATTTGCAAGAACACCATTTATGTTAAACCGGAAGTCCCTTTATTACAAGAGTGCGGATCATAGACATAAAAAGAGGCAAAAGAGAGCGGGGCGGAATAAAGTGAATATTGCTGCTATGAGATTATCAACAGTAGAGTGACAACAAAGTTTTGATAATTATTTCATGTTAACCAAATGGCTGAAATAGTATTTTTTAGATTTACAATTAGCCACACCTCCTTTTAAAATCTAACTAATCACCGAGCAATGTTCTAACAGCGCTAGGTGCAAGAACGTCTTGTGTCTTATAAAGTATGAATTGGCCTAAATTATTTATTTTCAATGTAACAATACCATATCTATAATGCTTCTCTATCCAGGCGCTGTTTCAAGAGTTTATAGAAGCGTTTTTTACATTCTCATAGACAGAACAGCTGCACAGCCTAACATCACCTTACCTTTCCTCAATTCTAGCCATTTGAATTATTCTCTTCTAATCTTATGGAAATTGATGATAGGGAAGATTCTTGGATTTATATTATTTTCTCTGTTCAGAACTATATAGAACACTGTGGCAAAAACAACAAACACGTTTTCAAAAGTCTCTCACCGGCTTATCTCCACCTCGTCGGTCAACAGAAGCTCCACTTTGAAAGGCTGGCTCAGAGGAATGCCTCTGTGTTGAACATCTTCCACCCATCTCTCATAGACCATCTGGTGTCTGAAGTCCCAGCTGAAGGCTCCCTCGTAACTGAGGAAGGCAGCCGAGAGGAGGCAGTCGCCCAGGAGACGCACACGCCTCTGCCGCAGCTGCTCCAGGTCCTGGGTCCACCTGAAGACAGCAGGAGGAGGAGGAGAGGGAAGAAGAGGAGGAGAGGGCAGAAGAGGAGGAGGGCAGAGGAGGAGGAGAGGGCAGAGGAGGAGAGGACAGAGGAGGAGAGGGCAGAGGAGGAGAGGGCAGAGGAGGAGAGGGCAGAGGAGAAGAGGACAGAAGAGGAGGAGAGGGCAGAGGAGGAGAGGACAGAGGAGGAGGAGGGCAGAGGAGGAGAGGGCAGAGGAGGAGAGGGCAGAGGAGGAGAGGACAGAGGAGGAGAGGGCAGAGGAGGAGAGGGCAGAGGAGGAGAGGACAGAGGAGGAGGAGGGCAGAGGAGGAGAGGACAGAGGAGGAGAGGGCAGAGAAGGAGGAGAGGACAGAGAAGGAGAGGGCAGAGGAGGAGAGGGCAGAGAAGGAGAGGGCAGAGAAGGAGAGGGCAGAGGAGGAGAGGACAGAGGAGGAGAGGACAGAGGAGGAGGAGAGGACAGAGGAGGAGAGGGCAGAGGAGGAGAGGACAGAAGAGGAGGAGAGGGCAGAGGAGGAGAGGACAGAGGAGGAGGAGGGCAGAGGAGGAGAGGACAGAGGAGGAGGAGGGCAGAGGAGGAGAGGACAGAGGAGGAGAGGGCAGAGGAGGAGAGGACAGAAGAGGAGGAGGAGAGGACAGAGGAGGAGGAGGGCAGAGGAGGAGAGGACAGAGGAGGAGAGGGCAGAGGAGGAGAGGACAGAGGAGGAGGAGGGCAGAGGAGGAGAGGACAGAGGAGGAGAGGGCAGAGGAGGAGAGGGCAGAGGAGGAGAGGACAGAAGAGGAGGAGGAGGGCAGAGGAGGAGAGGACAGAGGAGGAGAGGGCAGAGGAGGAGAGGGCAGAGGAGGAGAGGACAGAAGAGGAGGAGGAGAGGGCAGAGGAGGAGAGGGCAGAGGAGGAGAGGACAGAAGAGGAGGAGGAGAGAGAAGAGGAGGAGAGGACAGAGGAGGAGAGGGCAGAGGAGGAGAGGGCAGAGGCGGAGAGGACAGAGAAGGAGAGGGCAGAGGAGGAGAGGATCGAAGGAGGAGAGGACAGAGGAGGAGGAGAGACAAGAGGAGGAGGAGAGGGCAGAGAAGGAGGAGAGGTAAGAAGATGAGGAAAGGGAAGAAGAAGAGGAGAGGGGACAGGAAGACGAGGGCAGCGGAGGAGGAGGGCAGAGGAGGAGAGGACAGAGGAGGAGGAGAGGACAGAGGAGGAGGAGGAGAGGACAGAGGAGGAGGAGAGGACAGAGGAGGAGGAGAGGACAGAGGAGGGCAGAGGAGGCGAGGACAGAGGAGGAGGAGAGGACAGAGGAGGAGGAGGAGAGGACAGAGGAGGAGGAGGAGGAGAGGACAGAGGAGGAGGAGAGGACAGAGGAGGAGGAGAGGACAGAGGAGGAGGAGAGGACAGAGGAGGAGGAGAGGACAGAGGAGGAGAGGGCAGAGGAGGAGAGGGCAGAGGAGGAGAGGACAGAGGAGGAGGAGGGCAGAGGAGGAGAGGGCAGAGGAGGAGAGAGAGGAGAGAGAGAGGAGGAGAGGGCAGAGGAGGAGAGAGGACAGAGGAGGAGGAGGGCAGAGGAGGAGAGGACAGAGGAGGAGAGGGCAGAGAAGGAGGAGAGGACAGAGAAGGAGAGGGCAGAGGAGGAGAGGGCAGAGAAGGAGAGGGCAGAGGAGGAGAGGACAGAGGAGGAGAGGACAGAGGAGGAGGAGAGGACAGAGGAGGAGAGGGCAGAGGAGGAGAGGACAGAAGAGGAGGAGAGAGAGAGAGGAGGAGGAGAGGACAGAGGAGGAGGAGGAGGGCAGAGGAGGAGAGGACAGAGGAGGAGGAGGGCAGAGGAGGAGAGGACAGAGGAGGAGGAGGGCAGAGGAGGAGAGGACAGAAGGAGGGAGGAGGAGAGGACAGAGAGGAGGAGGAGGGCAGAGGAGGAGAGAGGACAGAGGAGGAGGAGGAGAGAGGGCAGAGGAGGAGGAGAGGGCAGAGGAGGAGAGGACAGAAGAGGAGGAGGAGAGAGAAGAGGAGGAGAGGACAGAGGAGGAGAGGGCAGAGGAGGAGAGGGCAGAGGAGGAGAGGGCAGAGGAGGAGAGGACAGAGGAGGAGAGGGCAGAGGAGGAGAGGACAGAAGAGGAGGAGGAGAGGGCAGAGGAGGAGAGGGCAGAGGAGGAGAGGACAGAAGAGGAGGAGGAGAGAGAAGAGGAGGAGAGGACAGAGGAGGAGAGGGCAGAGGAGGAGAGGGCAGAGGAGGAGAGGGCAGAGGAGGAGAGGACAGAGGAGGAGAGGGCAGAGGAGGAGAGGACAGAAGAGGAGGAGGAGAGAGAAGAGGAGGAGAGGACAGAGGAGGAGAGGGCAGAGGAGGAGAGGGCAGAGGCGGAGAGGACAGAGAAGGAGAGGGCAGAGGAGGAGAGGATCGAAGGAGGAGAGGACAGAGGAGGAGGAGAGACAAGAGGAGGAGGAGAGGGCAGAGAAGGAGGAGAGGTAAGAAGATGAGGAAAGGGAAGAAGAAGAGGAGAGGGGACAGGAAGATGAGGGCAGCGGAGGAGGAGGGCAGAGGAGGCGAGGACAGAGGAGGAGGAGAGGACAGAGGAGGAGGAGGAGAGGACAGAGGAGGAGGAGAGGACAGAGGAGGAGGAGAGGACAGAGGAGGGCAGAGGAGGAGGAGAGGGCAGAGGAGGAGGAGAGGACAGAGGAGGGCAGAGGAGGCGAGGACAGAGGAGGAGGAGAGGACAGAGGAGGAGGAGGAGAGGACAGAGGAGGAGGAGAGGACAGAGGAGGAGGAGGAGAGGACAGAGGAGGAGGAGAGGACAGAGGAGGAGGAGGAGAGGACAGAGGAGGAGGAGAGGACAGAGGAGGAGGAGAGGACAGAGGAGGAGGAGGAGAGGGCAGAGGAGGGTAGAAAAGGAGAGGGCAGAGGAGGAAAAGACAAAGGGGGAGTGGTAGAATAGGAGGCTTCTCAGCAAACGAAAGAAAAAAGCTACTGTAATTTGACATAATTTCACACAAAACTCGGACAAAATTATTGGCACCCTTTCAAAATTGTTGTTGGTAATATAAAAATCACACCTGAAAGCAGATAAAAAGGAGAGAACTGGAAGAACTGTGTGCCACATTAAGCATGGAGAACAAAAAGAGGAGAAAACCGGCTGAGGACAGGAGAAACAAAATTGTGAAAAAAATCTCAACAATCCAAGTCCATCTCCAGAGACTGATGTTCCTTTGTCCACAGTGAACAACATCATCAAGAAGTTTGCAGCCCATGGCCCTGTAGCTAAGCTGATGGTGGATAAGCCCCAAACAAGTTCTAAAGTAATCCAATCTGTCCTGCAGGCTCAGGGTGCATCAGTGTCAGCGCCAACTATCTGTCCAAATTGGAATGAAATGAAACTCTATGACAGGAGACCCTGGTGGACCCCAATACTGACCAGAGACATGAAAAAGCAAAATGTGTGTGAGTAAAACAAAATCATTCTGAGAAAACGTCTTGTGAACAGATGAGACCAAAAGAGAGCTTTTTAGTAAAGTACGTCATTCTGTTGTTACCAAAAAACGGAACGAGAAAAGAACACAGTCCCTACAGTCAAATATGGTGGAGGCTCAAAGATGTTTAGGGGTTGTTTTGCTGTCCCTGGAACTGGGTGTCTTGACTGTATGCAGGAATTTTGGGTCATAATTTAGAGCCCAGTGTCAGAAAGCTGGGTTTACATCTGTGATCATGGGTCCAGCAGGACAATGACCCCAAACACACTTCAAAAACACCCACAAATGGATGGGAACAAAGCGCTGGAGAGTTCTGAAGTGGCCAACAGTGAGTCCAGATCTCAGTCCCATTGAACACCTGGAGAGAGCTTAAACTGCTGCTGGGAAAAGACGCCTTGACCCGACAAAAGAAGAGTGGTCCAAAATTCAAGTTGAGAGGTGTAAGAAGGTTATTAATGGTTATAAGAAGCAAATGATTTCAGTTATTTTTTTCCAAAACGGTGTGCAACCAAATATTAAGTTAAGGGTGCCAATAATTTTGTCTGACCCGTTTTTGGAGTTTTGTGATGGGGCTATATTAGCTTTGGGTACGCCATAATTGATATGGCCCCATCCTACCATAAATATCTTACAGTACCATATAATTCAAACAGAGCTCTTCGCTCTCAAAATGCTGGACTGTTGTTGGTCCCTAGAGCCTCTAAAAGCACAGGAGGAGGTCAAGCGTTTAGCTGCCAAGCTCCTGTGTTATGGTGTTATGTTTAAGAGAACGAAACAGTCTCTTCATTGAAGACAAGGCTCAAAATGTCATCTTCATCTTCTTCCACTTATCTGGGGCTGGGTCGCGGAAGCAGCAGTCTAAGCAGTGACTTCCTGCTTAGACTTCTCTCACCCCAGACACTTCCTCCAGCTCCTCCGGGGGGATCCCAAGGCGTTTCCAGGACAGCCGAGAGACATAGTCCCTCTAGAGAACGGAAGCTGACGTCACATCCGGTGAGTCTATTCTGCGTTTGCGAGTGATCGTTCTCCACACTTTATTGTTAATCCACGAATTATACAAAAACTATCTTACCCTCCTACACATAATTGAAAGTTTAATTGCTCCCTAAACAACCCGGAGCCACATTTAGCTCACTTTGTTCAGTATTTCGTGGATTAAATCCCCCCCTGCCCGCTAGCATCAACCGGAGCTAGCCTAGCCGACTAGCGCCATGGCTGGCCCGTCCTCCGCCTCTTTCGCCCTTACCTGTTCAAGTTGTCATATGTTGAGTCAGAACCCTGCTTCTTTCACTGACGACAGGGAGAGTTGCGTGAAGTGTAGCGTAGTGGTAGCTTTGGAAGCCAGGGTTACAGAGTTAGAAGCGGATCCGCATTGTGGAGGAGCTAAAGTCTAGCTATAGCCAGGTCGTAGCATCAGGTTTACGGACCGCGCGCAGGTAGCAGTGTTAGCATGGTTAGCAGTGTTAGCGGTAGCAAGGCTAAGCCTCAGGATAAGACCAGCCCCCAGCGCCTCGCGCAGCCGGACCAGACCAGGAACAAGACAGGGATAGATTTGTGACAGTTCGGAGGGATCGGCGCGCTAAACGCCAGCCTTTAGTGCACCATAAGCTTCCGTCTGCAATAGGTTTGCCCCACTCGGCGATCACACGCCCGCGAGCGTGACACTCTGGTGATTGGAAGTTCCATAGTCAGAGACGCGTGAAGCTGCCAGCAGCCTCAGTTAGGTGTTATCCGGGGGCCAGAATGGGTGACATCGTAGTAGTCAGAGGTTCCGTCGTATCGTGATTCACGGAGGTGGTAATGACACCGGCGGAGACAATCAGAAGTGCTCAAATTGCAGGTTGGAGCGGTGTGTGAATTGGCGAAGTCGATGTCAGATACCGTAATATTTTCTGGTCCCCTCCCCAATCGGGTCAATGCTGAAATGTACAGCCGCTTTTCAGCATTCAACTGCTGGTTGTCTAGTTGGTGCCCCCAAAACAACGTAGTCTTTGTTGACAATTGGAGTGCGTTCTGGGGAAAGCCCGGGCTCATACGCAGGGATGGCATCCATCCTAGTTCGGAATTTGGCCGATAGCCTTAGTCGCCTAAAGTGACGCTCTAAATATGAGTCCCGGGTGCAGAGTCTCTTCTCTGTCGCTAAGCTCTCGCCCGCGCTGTCACAGGTCAAGTGTTCAGAGTCAAAGCAAATAGAGACTGTGCGTGTCCCTCGTGTAAATAACGCCAATAAGTCAGATCCAAATACAGATAATTTAGGTGTCAGACCAAATAACTTAATACAAATAATCCCTACACATGATACAAATAAACTAATAAATAAGCATGTAAAATGTGGATTGCTAAACATTAGGTCAATTTCCTCCAAATCACTTTTAGTTAATGAATTAATTAACGATTATAATATTGATCTTTTAGCTTTAACTGAAACTTGGCTTCAAAAAGATGATTATGTCAGATTAAATGAGGCCACCCCACAGAGTCATGTTAACTTTCAAGCTGCCAGGAGCTCAGGCCGGGGAGGTGGGGTGGCAGTAATCTCACATTCTAGTTTACTCCTGAGTCCTAAAATTAATAAAATTAATAATGAGTCTTGCTCATTTGAAAGCCTTATCCTATCAATCACCTGCCCAAACTGGAAAAACCAAAAGGCTGTTTTGCTCATAATAATCTATCGACCTCCCGGTCCTTACTCGCTGTTCTTAACAGAATTCTTTGACTTCCTATCAAATTTAGTATTAGACTGGGAAAATATTGTGGTGGTTGGGGATTTCAACATTCATGTGAATGAAAATAATTGCCTCAGTAATGCCTTTAGCGCTTTATTAGATAGCATTGGTTTCACTCAAAATGTAAATAAACCAACCCACAGTCACCAGCACACTCTGGACCTGGTTCTAACTTATGGAATAGAGATTAGTGACCTAAATGTCTTCCCCAAAACCCAATAATGTCAGATCACTTCCTAATTACCTTTCAGTTTATTCTTAAGGACTATCCAGCTCCTCAGACTAAAACTATAATGAAAAAGGACAATATCTGAAAAATCTATTTTAAAGTTCAGAGAAATAATAGAACCAATATTTAATATTACGTCATGTGATCCTGTCGTTAACAGCGCCAGTCCCAGTGCTATTGATAACTCTGTTGACTCAATGGTCAACTCTCTAAAAGCTGCTCTTGATGTTGCAGCTCCACTTAAACAGAAAGTAATCAGGCCAAAACGAGCCTCCCCCTGGTACAATGAAGAACTACGTTCTCACAAACAAAGGGTAAGAAAACTAGAGAGATCCTTACGCGCTCCCACACAGAAGAATCCCTGAAAGAATGGAAAACTTGCCTTCTGTCTTATAAGCAGGCTCTGCGTAAGGCTCAAACCAGATATTATTCAAATTTAATAGAAGTAAATAAAAATAACTCTAGATTTCTCTTCAGCACTGTAGCCAGGCTGACAAACTGTCACAGCGCAGTAGAACCCTCAATACCAGCTACTCTAAGCTGCAATGACTTTCTTCTATTCTTTAACAGCAAAATCACAACTATTAGAGATAAACTAAATGAAATTACTCCCACTATCAGTACTGAGCAAGCCCAGATTGCAAAGCTAGTGTCCCATACAAATCCTTCAGTAATACTAGATAGGTTCACTGCTGTTGATCAGGCAGAGATAATTTCAGTCATTATGTCCTCCAAAACATCAACTTGTATTTTAGACCCAATCCCAAGTAGACTCCTCAAAGAAATTCTCCCCCTAATTATAAATCCCATTCTTAATATAATAAATACTTCACTAGAAAGCGGTTATGTCCCTCAGTCCTTCAAATATGCAGTGATTAAACCACTTTTGAAAAAGCCTAATCTAGACCCCGACATACTGGCAAACTATAGACCTATTTCTAATCTGCCCTTTGTCTCTAAAATCCTTGAAAGAATTGTGATTAAACAGCTTTGTCGCCACCTGCAGGACAATAATTTATTTGAAGTTTTCAGTCAGGGTTCCGTGCGTACCACAGCACTGAAACTGCACTAGTTAAAGTCACAAATGATCTGTTATTAGCTGCTGATGATGGACAGGTCTCAATCCTGGTTCTGTTGGACCTCAGCGCAGCGTTTGATACCATCGACCACAACATTCTACTGCAGAGGTTAGAATGTGATATAGGTGTCAGTGGAACCGCCCTTAGCTGGTTTAAATCCTATCTATCTGATAGGTACCAGTTTGTTAATGTAAACCAGAGATCTTCCCCATGTTCTAAAGTAACCTACGATTGTGCCGCAGGGTTCAGTACTCGGTCCAGTTCTGTTCACACTTTATATGCTGCCCTTAGGTATGATCATCAGAAAGCATGGCATTAACTTCCACTGCTATGCAGATGACACTCAGCTTTATTTATCAATGAAACCTGATCAGACCCATCAAGTAGACAGACTTAGTGCCTGCGTGAAAGACATAAAAACTTGGATGACTCTTAATTATCTGCTCCTTAACCCTGAAAAAACCGAGGTCATTCTGCTGGGCCCTAAGCACCTGCGTGACTCTTTATCTGACCAGATAGTTTCTCTGGACAATATCACTGTAGCCCCCAGCTCTACTGTAAGAAACCTTGGGGTCCTATTTGACCAAGATCTCTCGTTCAAAGCACATATAAATCAAGCCTGTAAAACAGCCTACTTTCATTTGCGTAACATAACCAAAATTAGAAAAATCCTGCCCAGAGATGATGCCGAAAAACTCATCCATGCATTTGTCACATCCAGATTAGACTATTGTAACGCCCTGCTTATAGCGTGTCCTAAAAGCTCTATAAGAAGCTTTCAACTGGTTCAAAATGCAGCAGCAAGATTAGTAACCGGTTCTAGACAAAGAGATCATATTTCACCAGTGTTAGAGTCTCTTCACTGGCTTCCTGTTGAGTTTAGAATCAAATTTAAAATCCTCCTCCTGACTTATAAAGCTTTAAACAATATGGCCCCATCCTACCTCAAAGATGCAATAGTAGCGTACCATCCAAACAGAGCTCTTCGTTCTCAAAATGCTGGACTATTGTTAGTCCCCAGAGTCTCTAAAAGCACAGTAGGAGGTCGAGCATTTAGCTACCAAGCTCCTATGTTATGGAACCAGCTCCCTGTTCATGTAAAAGAGGCCGACACAGTCTCTACATTTAAGACCAGGCTCAAAACGTTCCTCTTTGAAATAGCTTATGGTCAGGCCAGTTAGGAACAGAAATAAAAACCTACAGTTTTAGCTATGCTGCCCTTGGAGCAATTCTGCTGGGGGAAGTATGGCAGCTTGAACACTATCCTCTGGTTCTTCCTACTTTACCTATCAACAATATTTAATATTACTTCAACTTTAGTCTGTTCATTGCTGTTCACATGTTTCTCTTTCTCTCCACTTCCCCCGGGGAGTGGAGACTGTTTCAGGCACTGCGGCGGCTGCTCCAGTGACGACCCCCCACCCCATCTGTCTGGAGGATCGATCTCTACACTGGACGATCTATGCGCCACCTGCCTGGAGGAACTCCCTCAACCCTGGATTAGCCACACCTCGTCTGCCTGGACGAACTCCATCTACTTAGATTAACTGTTCCTCATCTCCTGCTGGAGGATCTCTCTACACTGGTGGACTGCTCCTCGTCCGCCTGGAGGAACTCTTTAAAGCCACCTCCCTCTTGAGTGGTTCTGGCTCCACAGTCCAAGTGGATGTCAGTCCTAGTTCATCTGCAGCCTGTCCGTCCGTGGGAGTAGGATCTCTCCTTCACTGTGGTTCTTCCCGAGGTTTCTACTTTTTCCCATGGGGTTTTTTGTAGTTTTTCTTGCCGCGAAGGAGGGTCAAAGGACAGGGCATTCTGGGACAGTTATCTGAACTGCTTTTACCTGTGGCCCATCGAGGCAACTGTTGTTGTGATTTTGGGCATTATAAAAATAAATTGATTTGATTTGATTTGATTTAGAGCTGTGGTTCCCATAGTGGGGGTCGCGACCCCCCGGGGGGTCGCAGAGCGGGGGCTGGGGGGTCGCGAGATGATTTCCATAAAAAAAAAAAAAAAAAAAAAAAAGAAATTATATATATTTTTAAAAATGTATATTTTTTTAAATACGTTTTTAAGAATGTTGTAATAATGTGAGCATACATTTTGAGTAATTAAAATACACTAAAAATAGAACAATTCAATTACGGAATTTACGTAACTGCGTCAATTCACAATTCACAATCCACAGCACATCAACGTGGGCCAGCACTTTGGTGTTTCGCTGAATAGGGATCGACTATTTTGAGAATTAGATTAATTTTAAAATGAAACAGTGGTTATTGTCAATACAACAAAAACAGAGGGGAGCAGAGGAGCCATCTGATGAGAGAGCGGGGTCAGTGGAGAATGTGGAGGGAAGACAAGAGGATGAGCCGCCAGAAATGCCCTCCACCTCTGGTACGGCAGCCCGCAAACGGACCGTGCCTCCTTCAAAGCCAGAAAATACAGAGAGGAATACATCAAATACGGCTTCACCTACATTGTTTTAAATCAGGTACAACACCCTCAATGCGTTGTGTGCTCCGAAGTCCTCGCACACGAGAGTCTTAAGCCCGTAAAAATGCAACGACATCTGAATACCAAACACCCCAGTCTCACAGATAAACCCGTTGACTTTTTCCGCCGAAAGGAGCAAAAGTTACGGGGGCAAAAGAAAGTCCTTACTAAACAAACAACTATCCCCGCTAAAGCGCAGAGGGCTTCATATGAGGTGGCATATTTAATTGCACAGACAAAAAAGCCACACACAATTGGAGAGACTTTAATCAAACCAGCTGCAATCGCTATGAGTCGCATCATGCACGGGGATAAACTAGCCGCTGAGCTGGAGCAAGTGCCCCTCTCTGATGGGACTGTATCCTGCCGCATCACAGACCTGGCCGAGGACATCAAATGTCAATTGATTGACAGAGTGAAGAAGAGTGGGAGGTACGCATTACAACTAGATGAATCCAAGGACGTCTCCAGCTCCGCTCAACTCCTTGTGTTTGTCAGATACATTTTTGTGGGGAAATTAAACGAGGAAATGTTGTTTTGCACACAACTGGAGGGATCATGCACGGGCGAGGACATATTCAATAAACTGGACAGAAAACTTAAAGATGAGGGTCTATCGTGGGGCGAGTGCATATCAGTGTGCACAGACGGAGCCGGGGCGATGCTGGGAAAAAAGAGAGGCTTCAAGGCACGAGTCCTACAAGTTGCACCTCACATCACTTTCACGCACTGCATCATACACAGAGAAGCCCTCGCGGGCAAAACCCTGAATGCAGAGTTTAAAAATGTACTTGACACTGCAGTGAAGATTGTCAATTACATAAAATCACGGCCAATGAACACGCGACTGTTTTCCACTCTCTGTAACGAAATGGGATCAGAGCACAAAGGCCTGCTCCTGCACACTGAAGTCAGGTGGCTGTCGCGAGGGAACGTGCTGAGACGCCTGTGCGAACTACGGGATGAGGTGCGCATTTTCCTCGCAGACCAAAGATCCCCACTCACTGAGCATCTGTCTGATCCTGACTGGGTGACGAGACTGGTATATTTGTCGTGTGTATTTGAAAAACTGAACGGACTTAATACGTCCCTGCAAGGTGAAAACACAAGCATCTTGTACCTTTACGATAAAGTGCAGGCATTTGCGAGAAAGCTGGTGCGTTGGAGAGAGAGAGTAGAAAAGGGACGCATAGACATGTTTTCTGAACTGGAGGAGTTTATGGAGGAAAATGCACTCAGTGTTACCATCATCAAGGCATCTATTATGACTCACCTTCAGTCCCTTTCTGATCACTTTCTCAAATATTTCCCTGAAGAAGACGCCTCTGACCAATATGACTGGATAAGGTCACCATTCAACATAACCGCGACAAATCACCTGCCTTCAGATATGGAAGATGCGCTGATAGAACTTTCAACCGATCGAACCCTGAGGACTGCATTTGAAAGCAAGACGCTGGATGAGTTCTGGGTTTCTGTCACGCTGGAATATCCGCAGTTGTCGAAGACCGCTTTGGAAGTACCCATGCCATTCGGCTCAACGTATTTATGCGAAAAGGCATTCTCCGCGCTGACTTACATTAAGAATAAACACAGGTCGAGGCTTAATGTCGAAGATGATCTAGAGTTGAACTGCTTTGCTCCGGGCATAGTGCTCATCCATCACATTGAGTGGTTATTTTATTTTATTTTCTTTGCGTGTTTGAACAGTTATAATTGTTCCAAGCGCACAGCCAGTTGCTCTGCGCGTGTTACATGCTGCTCGTTCGTAACTGTCTGTAAGCATTTTACATAAGTTGTATTGAAATGTATTTCTATTCGACCATAATTTTGCTTCTAAAATAAAGATCCTTTCTGATTGAGCTCAGTCAGTCTGTAACCTGTGTGCGCAAGTCAAGTACTTAATAATTTCGCATGATTTCGCGGGTTGTCAGCAGCCCAATAACGGGGGTCGCGGTCTGAAAAGTTTGGGAACCCCTGCTCTAGAGTGTCCAAGGTCTTCGCCGGGGCTGCCTCCTGATGGGACATGCCAGAGGGAGACGTCCAGGAAGCATCCAGAACAGATGCCTGAGCCACTTCAGCAGGTTCCTCTCAACATGGGGCTCTAGTCCGAGCTCCTCCCGTGTGACTGAGCTCCTCACCCAGGGAGCGCGCAGCCACCCTGCAGAGGAAACTCATTTCGACCGCTTGTATCTGCGATCTATGGTCATGGGCTCAAAACGTTCCTCTTTCAAATAGCTTATGGTCAGGCCAGTTAGGAATAGAAATAAAAACCTACAGTTTTAGCTACGCTGTCCCATGGAGCAACTCTACTTTCGTTTTGGCTGCAACTTTACACAGACTTTGTTTGGCAGTATCTTTATGCAGACGTGCGCCCCAGCCCTACACTCACCTCTCGTTCTCGGAGCTGAGCCCAGAGATGAGCTTGTCTGCGGCGATTAGCCTCCTCTCCATGAGCTCGGCCTCCTCCTGTAACAGCTGCTTCTCCTCGATGGCCGCTTGGTACTTGTCCCTCAGCGCCTGCAGCTCCTTCTGGATGGCACTGAGCTCGTCCTGGATCCGCTCAAGCTCACGCTTACTCTGGAAGAAGTTCTTCTCCAAACGCGCCACCTACAGAAACACGGAACAGCTTGTGTCATCCCTGCATCTATTAGAACACAATTTTGCCACACAACCTTTCAAATTACCTTCTCCCTCTTTGGTTTGATGGTTCTGGCCACATCACAGTAACCAATGATGGCTTCCACAAACTTGAACATCCCAGAGCCAGCCTTACTGATGGCTTGCATCTCTTCAAAGCTGGTTTTTAGGTTTTTTAGAAAGCCTGCACACAATTAAACATATGATTCCTGCAGTTCACAATGCATTCTACATTTAAAGTTGCATTATAGGTGTTTTCAAACTTAACAGCGCCATGAACTAAGAACCTATAATCCCCCAGTCCCAATTTAGTCAAAAGAACCACCCAGTCCCTTACAATTCTTAAAGGGCCTCTAACCCATTTTTTGCAAGAAATATAGTAAATCTGTTTTGCGGCAGTACAGATATATTGTAAAAGCATTTATTCAGGTGAAAATGAGACCACAGTGCTTCCTCTGCATCTAGTTATAGAGCGTTTTAATGTGTTTTTTACTTTTTCCAACTTTTTTTCAATTGTCCCTGTGTATAATGTGGCAGTTGGTCTGTTTTTTTTATGGCTAGCTCACGGTCAGCATCAGTACTTCCTGTCTAATTCTCTGTCTCTATTGGATTTTGGCTAAGTCAGTCTAAAATGAATAAATAATGACAGACCAGGCATTGAACAGGGAGGTGTGGTAGATGTCTCTGACAATATTTTAAAGACTTTACAAAACAGGTGAATACTTCGGCATGCGGGAATGTTTTTAATGCACATTAAAGAACTTTATATTACATTCTATGTAAGGAAAGCCCAGGAAAACAAGGAGAAAAATTAAAATACTAAAAAAGGGTGAAAAAAGACATCACATCCTAAAAACATTTAATACATATGTTGTCCATAGGACAATTTCAAACTGTATAATTATTTCAAATTTTGTAGTGTAATTTTAAAAAAAGTATGTCAAGTACAATGTCACTTCAGTCTTTGACTATAGGTGCAGATTGTGTCATTCTTTGTTTTTGTAAGGGCCTTTTAACTCGGCGCCAAAAGTACACTATAGAGCTATTCATCAATTGTGTCAATTTGTTCTCCCCCATTGTGAGGTATGTATATTTTCCTATTCTTTCTCTGTGAAAACAAAACTACCTTCTCTTTTCCAGTTAATTTGAATATATTTAGTAGAATAGATGTTTAAATCATTGTTGCAGTTTATAATAATTAGATATTATTCTCTTTAAAAGTTCTTATTTATCTGCTTTAGTAAAAAATTCAATCAGAGGTCATTGCTTTGTTTCATTTCTTGGTTGTAATAACTCCTTATTTGTAAGTACCTATAGGGGTCCTGTTTTTCTGCTTAAAAGGATTCCTTCGACATATCCAAGCTGTTCATTTGATTTTCTTTTACAACATACTGAAAATAACGGCAATATAAAATGTACCTTAACCTTAAAATCCAAACCTTAGATCTCAGGTCGGTGTATTTGGTATAAAACTTAAATCATAAACCAACCAGATTAAGATTTTAACAGATTTGTTTAGTTTATATTTTGAAGCTCTTTCCAGGTCATAAACACTGATTTCATTCAGGGATTCTCAATTTCCTCCATTTGACCCCATTGTTTACCATAAGGCCTGTGCAGGAGTCTCTGGTAACACATCACACTCTTTTCCCATTAAGCTTCATACTCTGAGTCACACAGTACAGCAGTGTTCTGATTTAAGCTGAGATTAAATACTTTTTAAGACAAGGTAGACCCCAACCACCCTTTACTTTGGTGGTTGTAGACTTAGGAATTGGATACAAGTTTTTTACTTGCCATATACATTTTGACATTGTTTTATCCCACTCATTAAATAGTCCAGTCATTTTTCGTATTATCAGATGGCTGTAGCTCACTGTGGAGTAACATATGACTGGCCTATTGTTTTACCTGACCATGGCGTTAGTACACTGTTGTACACACCTAGTAAACTGAACCTTAAACCAGCATTTCATTAAAACAAATTGTTTTTAAACAAAAATGGCTTCCTTTACTCCTTTTTTAAACCAATTCTTCCCTCTGGTTAAAATCTTAAAACCTTCAAACGAGTGTTTGTTGCTTTCAGGTGGAGACGTATGGCACTCTGCGGTGCCGCCGTTGCCTGCCTTTTGTGTTGATACAGCCTTTTGTATCAACACGCTCAATCAAGAGCGTTGCATATCGTCAAATGCCTTCTGTTTTGTTCACTCTCGCCAAGTAGTGAGAGGTGGAGTTTGTTTGGTCTAGTCTGTTCTGAGATGACTCAACGGTTTTATATGCAGGTTTACAGAGCTCATAAGGAGTAGAATGAAGAGGAAAACACTTTTGTATTCTTAATTTAAGTTCATATTTAAATGTTCTAATGTTATTGATAATCATCTGTGTGAATGCACACAGAGGAGTTCTGACTATGTTCTTGGTACTGTTACTTACCTTTAACCTCTAACCTGAAGTCCTACCTTTGACGGTGGAGACCTGGCTGTTGCTGATGGCGTCACAGTCCATCTCCATGAGCGAGCGCAGGAAGTTGGCCTCTGACATCATGCCCTTAGCAGACTGCCAGCTGATCTCCTTGTACCCGCGCAGCACCAGGATGCACTCACACACAACTTGCACCTGTTTTGGAGGCTTCGCAAAAGACCTGCACAGCACAACATTTTTTATTTGGGTTGCAAAGAGGAAAGTTGTGAAATGAGATTAAAAAGTGATTTAAATATGTGTAATGCACTGCTCCTCATTACTCTCGACAGATCTGCCAAATCCCTGTGGTACTGACCTGATCTCTGTGACGTCAGACTTCTCCAGGTCCTGCAGAGCATGGCGAGCAGCCTCCAGAGCAGGCAGAGCCTCAGCCAGAGAACTCTCCGCCTCTTGCTTCTCCACCGCTATCACCTTGTTCTGCTCCTCGATCTCCTTAGCCTTCTCCTCAGCCAGGAATTTCTTCTCCTCCGCTGGAACCAGAATTATACAGGTATAAGACTTTACTCTGGATTTAAAAAAAATGGCTGTGGTGTTTCATTTTGCTTTTTAAAATATATTTTTAATGAACCTTGCTATAATAGTAAGGAAAACTGAAGCACCAGAAGAACTTATTTTATTATGTAAGCACGAGAAAACATTTGAATGAATCATATGAGAACCGCTTCAGTCCCCTGCTCTGCCCTGCTCCACTGCTCCATCCATGGCCCACGGGTGCTCCAATCAAGTTACCACCTCACAGCCACCCTCCGAACGTCCCGCCTCCCCTTCTCCACGTCCTCTATTTGCACCAACTTCTCTTCTGGTAAGCGACTCAATTGTACGACACTAAGTTTTTTAATGCACTGTTTTCTGGAGCTACCGCTCGCACCACACTGGACACACTACTGGACTCCTACAAACTGCACCTTCCACAATAACTAGAATAATTGTGCATGTTGGAACAAATGACGTGGCCAGTCAGAAATCACCAAACTGGATTTTAAGGACCTTTTCAAGTTTTTAGCCCCTTGTGATAAATCGGTTGTTATCTCTGGCTGAATGTTTCAGCAGGATTTCCGCTCTCCACACCTGGCTCAACAGCACAGCTTTGGTTCTGTTTCATCCCTTCTGACCATCAGAGACCGAATATTCTCTTTGTACATGCACAGGTCGAGTAGGAGGTCGTGGCTTTGTTCTTTTTAATCTTCTTGCGTGCGGTTCGTACTACATGGTTAAGACATAGTGAACAACTTGTGTAGCTTGTTTTTCTGTTGCTGGACGCCCTTTCATTGTGCCGGAGCAGCGGGTTTCGCACTCCATGGGCTGCGACAGTCTACACTTTGGTGGCGATTTCTGAAGGGATTTTCAACACTCTTTACTGAGCCTTTTGTTTGTGACAGCAGCCCCCCTCCTAATGCTTGGCTCTCAACTTTCTATAGATCTATTTCGATGAAAGTGCCCATTGTTTGTGTTATTGTTAACGGTGTTAGCCATTTTGATTTTTGTTTTCTAGCTGGTGAAGGCTGAGTTCGCGCATCCTCTTCCATACATAATCTTTATATACAGCACTTTTTCTGGAGTGCCAATGGTCTATTATTTAGTGTTCTTTTTAGCTGGTGAAGACCACGTTCACTCACCTTCTCCCATACTTTAAATCTGTGCTTAGACCAGTATTAGCCATTCTGGTTTTGTGCTTTCTAACCGGTGAAGGCTGCGTTTGCACACCCTCTACCATATTTTCAGTTTGAACAACAACACTTGTTTGTGTTAAAGACAACAAGGACAAAAAAAAAGGGAGAGGGGTTGATTTGAGTTTTCACACCATTGACCACCCAGGATTTTACTTTGTGTTGATACACACCTTTTCTACAGTAGTAACATGTATTTATCCTATTGTTAAAGACGTACTTTCCACAGTAGAGGATAGTTTAAAATGTGTTACTGAAACAGGTACAGCTCGTGTGATAAGTATGTGTTATGCTGTGTGTGATGATTCCTCACTGACCTACATTGGTGTTGGAAGTGATCTCATCCAGCAGAGCGTCGCATGCCGTGGACTTCTCGTCCAGGACCACCCTCTGCTCGGCCAGTTTGACGTTCAGCTCCCCCAGCTGCTCCGTGGCCTCCTTCAGCTTATCCAGACCCCCCTCAAGACGCTTGCACTGAGCTAGACCAGAGCAAACATGCACCAAACATCAACCACACTGTGTCTTAAATAGGCAAGTTCGGTTTACTCTGGCTTTTGAAATATGTTTGGACAGCTCTGCATTGTATTTGGAAAGTTCATTCTGTCTTCTTGTAATTATTAGTTTCTTCTAATAAGACAGTTATAAAAAGCTATAAGCTTATTTACACATACCGCTTTCATCAGAGGTGAGAGATTTTTACAACTGTCTTATTAGAAGAAACTTACAAGCTCTGCATTGGTATTGTGTTTTATATTCATTCATTCATTCATTCATTCATTTTCTACCGCTTATTCCCGTTAGGGGTCGCGGGTGACTGGAGCCTATCCCAGTGACTTTGGGCCTTAGGCGGGGTACACCCTGGACAGTGGCCAACTCGTCGCAGGGCTAACACAGAGACAGACAAGGACAGACAACCATTCACTCTCACATTCATTCACTAGGGACAATTTAGAGTTCTCAATTAACCTGTACAGTCATGTCTTTGGACGGTGGGAGGAAGCCGGAGAACCCGGAGAGAACCCACGGTAACACGGGGAGGACATGCAGACTCCACCCAGAGAGATCGTGTGATGTTGGGGTGGTTCAGAATTCGAAACCACGATGTTGGGGTGGTGCGGGATTCGAACCCACGATCTCCTTATTGAGAGGCAGAAGCTCTAGCCGCTCTGCCACCGTGCACCCTGTTTTATATTCAATTCAGTTTAATTAAATTCAATTCAATTCATTTTTGCCCAATTACAACAACAGTTGCCTCGATGGGCCACAGGTAGAAAGCAGTTCAATTAAACAATGTTCAAGAGAATGTAGCAGTGGATAAAAATTGCAGTGTGGAAGCACAGCTTAAGGGACCAAATGGAATAGAATTGCATTGAAGTCCTACCCAGAATGTCCTGGTCCTTCTCCTGCAGCAGAGTGGAGTAGGTGTTGATGAAGTCCAGGTAGTTCTTTGGCGTGACAAAATTGCACCGGCGAAGTTTCTGCAGGAACAGTAAGCTGTAGTCGCGGACACAGTCGTGCACCATGCACACATGGGAGATGACCGCTGCTGAGTGCTCCTCTGGGATCATAGGGTTCTGACCTGCACCAACAGCACAAATCAAATCAAGCTCAACAGAAAAGAAGTATTCGGACTAAAAGAGTTTTCAGGCAGCCCAGGAAATCGGTGCGTTGCTGACTTGTTGTTGTAGGTGTGCATTACATATCAATCTACTTTATATGATGTTTTAGCGGCGAGACTTTTCCCTCATTCATCACTATTTGCGTGAACAGAGTTTTCATCAGACTGGAAGTGCGTTACTACAGGTGTGCTGATCTGTGGCAAAAAGAGGCACAAGTGGGCGATGAATACTATTCTATTTACTGTAGTTTCAAAAAGAGTGACAGTAGATAAAGCTAAATGCTCCGTCTACTGGACATACAGTCTACTGGACAGAGCATTTGAACAACAAAAGTCTGTGGATAATTAATAACATAAATCAGACATTATTTGAGGAGATATAATTTGTTTTGGAGAACCCTTGTTAGACCAAATCTAATTTGGCGTTCACTCTCATCTTAGTTCCGTCATGGTTTGGCTCCAGTTTGACCATGATGTACATCTAGTCCTCTTCTAGTCCTGGTTAAGTTCCAGGTTTAGTCCTGGCTTTGATTGTTGGAATGTAAAATGTACACACATTTAGCCGCATGACCAGTAACCAGTCACTTTGTCACTAAAGCCATGAGCAGAGTACTCACCCAGGAAGGACTGAGCCACAGCCAGCAGAGCCTGTGGAGGCCAGGGCAGGAACCAGTCAATGACTGTGTTGTTCATCAGCCCTGAGAGTACAACCCGAACATGAGCCACAAGATGAAGTATGAAATGTGGAGGTTAAACATTCCACAAATACACCATCAGCGAGCACGTTTTTAATTGTATTCATCGTCAGGTGGTAATTTTAATTGAAGACTCTGTATGGGTGAAGGGTGAGAAGTGGGGAGCAAAATTCTCAATCTGTTGGATCAGAGTAACTTTTATTCATCCCCAGGGGGTCAATCAGTCAGCCATTAGACAAAATAGAATGATCAAAAAGAAGAAACTAAAATTACATATCAGGAAAAAGACAATCTTTTTATAAGCTAACCCCCGGTGAAACTGAAACTAAATAACAACAATTTGTTCCAGACAGTATTAAATGACATATATTCTACAATAATAAACATGCTCTTGAGCACATTTACTTAAAGTAAAAGCTGGCTTCTCCCCAACCTACTAATCTAATCGTGTAAGTGTAATAAACCATCACCAGAAAGATCACTTGGGATTTCATTTATGCTTGTGTTATCCCTTTTGTCATCCATGTTTTGACTTTTTCATTTGTTTATTTGGACGTTTCACCACAGACAGTGGGAGTCAAATAAAGCTTTGAAGGTTCTTATGCTACATGTACCTCAGCCAGGTTTACGGCTGGTTTGCAAACTCATCCTAAGTGCTTGTATATTTTCATCTTTTATTATTGTTTATTATTTATTATTATTATTTTGTTCAGTTTTCTTGCTTATTTTATTGAATATTACAAATTATTGCGCCGCTGATCATTTCTTGCAGCACATTGGTGCATATGTTGTCTATGAGGGATGGCCTGTGTGTGGTTATCCTTGTTGACCTGGTTATTCGGGGATAGAAGGGATTGCTGTATAGTGTATTTATGAAGCTTTCTGTAGGTAAGTGAGATTTTGTTTTTAAGAGATCCAGGTTGAAATCACCACAGACAAACACCTCCTTCATATCTAGATTGGTAAATATTCTATCTATGTTTTCTATAAATTGTTCGGTATCTGACCCTGGTGGCCTGTATATACAACTTGCAGGTACATTTTTTTCTGTTTTTTGATTGTATTTCAACAGTTACACATTCCATTATATCATCCACCTCAAGAGTCATGTTTTCTACTATTTGTCCAGACGGCTTGTGTTTATGTACAGCGCCACTCCACCTCCATTCTTACACAGCCTATCTTGTCTATACATAATAATTGTCCAGTTTATCCTTATTCAACCATGTTTCTGATATTGCAATGACATCAAAGCTCAGATTAATTCGGTGTGGGAAGTCCAGAATATTGTCAAAATTGGCACTTTGGCATCTTTCATTTAGATGTATTACTGACAAAGCTTCATCCTCTGCCTTAATTAGAGATGATATTTGATGTTCATAATAATATTTACAATTATTATTTAGATTTTGTAAAAATTCAGATCTGGATCAATGACGGTTGTTAAGTCTTTTATGTTCATTTCCCCATTAGAGGTAATGGCATGTTGAGTTCATTATATCCCGAGGTGTGTGGATCAGTGTAATTATTAGTGTTGATTATATTACTAGTCTTTTAATTCATTTTTTAACCTGAGCCTTATCACATTGCAGAGAGTTGGGGGTCTGACCTGGGAAGTTCCGGCAGCGTGTCCGGAGCGTGTCGCCCACAGGAGACATGCTCAGGACGATGTGCAGGTTGTTGGCGCTCTTGTTGACAAAGAACTGCCACAAGCTCTCTTTGGAGGGGCCCGCGCCACTTTTCAGTGCCTCCTCCCTCACCTGGTTTATCAGGGAGTCTTTCTCGTCGTCAGGGAATAGAGCAGGAACGATGCCTGCAATAGCACAGGTCAAGAGGCAGACAGGAGGTCAAAACACTGGAAAAAGTGCAGTGTGCTGCAGAAGGAAATGGAGGGACAAGCTTGGGAAAATGCACTTTCTACCTTTAACCTTTATTCCCAAACAAACGTTTTAAATCTTAAAGATTTTAATTACGGCTGGGGAAATGATCATGTTAATGTAATGCATGATTGTCAAGCCTGTATTATTGTACTAATTACTGTCCAAAAGGAACAAACACAGTAAACTGAATTTCTTTTTGAAAAGGCAAAAATGAGCAAAAGTGACTTTTTGCCACAAGATGAAAGGACTTTTAAAAGACAGCCAGAAGTGCTGCAGGGGGTAAGGGCTGAGGGCAGGGGGCAAGGGGTGTACCTGAGGTCAGCATGTTGTTGATAAGCTCCAGAAAGCTCGCCTCAGCCACATGTGCATCAGTGAACAGAAACACACACTTTTTGTTCTCGATGCCCAGCTTCTGATACAACGCTTTCAGGTCGTCCCGGAGGTTAGACTCTCCATAGCCTCGGCTCAGGGTGATCTCAAACACCTGCAACACAAGAGGGGAACAAGAGCATATACACATTAAAGGTCCAATACTGCACTTTTTCCCTTGTTATAGAGTAAAATCTTTTTTTTTTTACCCACATAAAATATCGTAATAGTAGTGTTTTGTGAAAAAGGATCAAATAGGCGGCTATGCTCTGTCTGTGCTGTATAATAAACCATTTTATACCACATCACAAACTCCGTAGTAGGATTTGTTGTTATCTGTGGTTGTCTCTTCTTATCAGTCTGTAATCCCAAAATATACTTTGGGAAAATTTGAAACCGACGCAGGGTCTAGAACCCATCACTAAATGTATCAACTACAGACCAATCCACATAATCTTGGAATTAGACCAAAACAAGCTTCCACATGGTACAATTAAGAACTACGTTCACATTAACAAAGGGTTAGAAATCAGAGACCCTTTCAGAGCTCACACTCCCTGAAAACACGGAAAATCTTCCTACTATCTGATAAGCATACGGCCCAAACCAAATAGTATTCAAACTTAATAGTGATAATTAACAATACTAGGATTCTTTTAAACACTGTAGTCAGGCTGACAGCACAGTAGAACCCTCAATCCCACTACTCTCAGTAAAAGCTCTGTAAAAAACTTAAAACTGGTTCAAAATGCAGAAGGAGGATTATTAACAGAAACAAAAAGAAGAAAGCATATTACACCGGTACTAGAGTCTCTTCACTGGCTTCCTGTTGACTTTAGAATCAAATGTAAATTGTCCTCCTGACATATAAAACCATAAATGGCATGGGCTGATCCCACCTCAAAGATGCGATAGTGCCATATCATCCAAAGCGAACACTCTGCTCTCACCAAAGTATTGTTGGTCCTAGAGTCTCTGAAAGCACACTAGGAGGTAGAGCATTTAACTACCAGGCTCCTGTCCATGTTACAGAGGCCCACACAGTCTCTGCATTTAAGACAAGGCTTTAACCCGTCAAAACTTTGAAAGGCCAGATAGGAACAGAAATAAGGAGAATGTCAACTTGAGCACTATCCTCTGGGTTTCTTGTACTTTCCTTTAAGGCTAAGCGATTGGGGCCAGATCATGATTTCGATTTGATCACGATTCATGTGCACTTTGTATTTTTCTGTTGCCTTCTAGTGCTGCACAATTTAGGAAAAATATCCAAATGTGATTTTTCTGATCAGTGCGATAGTGATTAGATTTGCGATTTATGTTTTGATAATAGGATTCTGTTTGTCTTGTTTTTGTCACGTACAGTTGTGTTTGTCATATTTAAACGCACCTTTGTCACTTTTAGTTGCGTTTTTAGTCATGTTTTTGTCACTTGTAGTTGCAGCTTGGTGCATTGAGTCGCGTTGCTTTTGTTGCTTTTGAATACATTTTTATGTTTGTACAAATCCAAACTACAGCGTTTGCAGTTTTTCAAATCAAAGCAAGAAATTTTGTTGTTTGTGGAAGAAATGAGTGCAGCCTTTGCAATTTACTAATTGCATCCATCAAAATTGCGATTTTGTGTCAGTTTTGTTGAATTGTGCAACCCTGGCTTCTAGGATTAAATAAGTCATCTGCTCAGAGGCTCCAGAGGCTAAACAACAGGAGAAAAAGTGTGTTTGAACAGACGGCTGCATTAAAGACACAAACAGTCAATCATGAGACAACGGCTTCACAAAAATAGCAGATTGTCACAGGAACGAGCTCACAATTCCATTTTTTTCACCATATCGCCCAGACCTACTTTATTTATCAACAATATTCCATATCTTAGTTCACCTCCCTCTTGAGTGGTTCTGGTTCAGTCCAAGTGGATGTCAGTCCTAGTTCATCTGCAGCCTGTCCGTCCGTGGGAGTAGGATCTCTCCTTCACTGTGGTTCTCCCCGAGGTTTCTACTTTTTCCCATGGGGTTTTTTGTAGTTTTTCCTCGCCGCGAAGGAGGGTCAAAGGACAGGGGCATTCTGGGACAGTTATCTGAACTGCTTTTACCTGTGGCCCATCGAGGCAGCTGTTGTTGTGATTTTGGGCATTATAAAAATAAATTGATTTGATTTGATTTGACCTGTAGTCAGTTCATTGCTGTTCACATGTTCTCCCTTTCTCCCACACCCCTTTGTAGAGGGCAGCTGTTTCAGATGCCCGACTGCTGCTGCTCCAGTGATGACAACATTTTTGATTAGAGTTTAGATTCTACATTTCTGGGAAACGGGGTAAATGTGGGCGCACGTGCTCTGTTGTGCTTGGGCCCAGGGGGCAGAGTCGTGTGTTGTCATGTGCATCACGTGTGCTCCCCCATGGTGTGCGGCGATTGTTTAACAAAATGTTTAACTCCCAAGATAATACAGTGGCCAAAATACAGTATGAATGAAAGTCCGCGGCTGATACACGGAGGAAGGAGCAGAGTGGAGGAGAGAGAGCTGAGGAAGAGAGAGAGCCATGGATGCCTTCCTACAGAGCTGAAGAAAGGAGCGAGGAGAGATAATGTGGGCCAGCGCCAGCAGAGGGAACACGCGTGTCTGGTACCAGAGAGATGCAGGTAGGGTAGGATGCATGTAGAGCTCTATCAGGTGCACTAATGCTCCCAGTAAAACTATGTGCGAACTCAGTTTAAGCAACTCCGGTTCTATGCGGCTGTGGCTGCCACTCATGCAGCAAATGACTCAGGCACGGGTCTGGTTCAGACAGTACACACATGGGTTCGGGCCGTGTCAGGCTGGATCTTTTGGTCTCGATCTAACCCAGAGGTGCCCACACTTTTTCAGCATGAGAGCTACTAAGTCAAGACCAGTCTACCAGACCAGTCTACCACCCACTATAAAAATGCAAAATATAAATACATATATTTATATATATATATATTGATATACAGTGATGGAAAGAATACTTGTTGTATTCTGTAAAATGTATTCTGTTACAGAATACATGGTTTAAAAAGTATTTTAACGTATTTCGTTAAATTACCAAATTTAGGTACTGTATTCTGAATACTTAGAATACTTTTGATTATAGCACTCCAGACACACCTGGACCTGCAGGGATCTCTGGGAGGGCAGACGTGGAGTGGGAAGAAGTGGTCAGAAAAGCTTCAGGATCAATGGGGGACCCAGGGAACATCGGTACTGGTAACATTGGGTTGATCCCGGACGGATGACTTTTTTAATATTCCATGCGATCTACCCACACCACCTTCACGATCGACCGGTACACCAACGTAATGAGCACCCCTGATCTAAACTCTACCTTAGATGCCACAATCCTGACTTGTGGACCTGAAGTTGCTAACGTGGAACAGCCATCAGATCTCTGACAAATGAACTGACACATCATCTGTCACCAAGGACAAGGAGCTTTTTTTGCCTCACCTATTACTGGAGTGTAAAGAATGACCACTAGCTTTAGGAGATTTTTTGAACCTTATGTTATCTTATGTTATGTTACTGCTGTGAAAGTCTCTGTAGCGTTGCTGTACCTCACAGCCTGCGGTGAAGGCTCCCAGCTTGGTGAGGGACTGCTTCCCGGAGCCTCCCACCCCCACCAGCAGGGCATGTCCCCGGTCCATGCGCAAGATGCGGTGGACCCGGGTCAGATGCTCCAGGGCCTCATCAAAAAGAACCAGCTTCATCCTGGACTTCACCTCGTTGTACTCCTCCAGGATCTCCTGCACAAACGGAGACCACAACCTTCACACAGCTGGGATTTATTACCTCCCGAAATGTAATGAGGTTTTATTCAAGGAGGAGTTTGAAGCAATTATTTTTAAATACAGTTGTTTCTTCAATATGCTGTATACCAAGGGATGTGCTTTGTTTCACTCACACACATGGTTTCTAATGGTTTGTAACACCTATAATTAAATAAATGCAGATAGTTCTCCACAGTTGGGGACTATTCTACTATTAAATAAATTATTATAGTCATATTTTGATAATGACCTTTATCTAACTATACAGACCTTAAAACACACAAGAAAAGAAAGATCTGATCTGATTTTGTACTGTCAGCCCTGGTTCAGAATTGGTATTCCTTGTGGATTTCTTTTTTAGTCCTGGGCTTAATCCAGGTTTAGTCTTGATTCCGTTTTCTCAGTTCAGTTCTGATTTAGGCTTGGTGTGTTCCCTGTTCAGTCCTGATTTAGTCCTGGTTGTGTCCATCTTCAGCCCTAACTTCCCCTCCTGACCTTCACAGGTAACACAGTAAAACTCTTCTATAACCAGTGTTGGACTTTACCTCAAACAGAGCTTTGGAGGCCTCGTAGTCCTGGATGTCATCATAGATCCTGGGCTCGGACTCACTCAAAGCCGTCATGTAGTCCCCAAACAGGATGGGCTCCTTCAAGATGGAATCAGCCTCTGGCTGGAAGTGCTCCTCCACCAGGCTGCGCAGGTGCCCCTGGACCTGGACACAACAACTAGAGTATTACTCTACATCAGGCCAATTCAAGGTCTGCGGGATCTTTTGTCTTGTTTACTGGTTTAGACCTGGTTTGGTCCTGGTTTGATTTGGGGATAGTTTTAATTGTGGGAAAGTCTGAGTCAAGTCAGGGTATTTTCCAACAATGGAAATAAAATATTTTACATTACTTTATTCGTTTATTTATATACTGAAAGCTTTAAATGCAAGGAGTGTTAGTCAAGTACTACTCACATAAGAAACGCAATAAAAGTACAAAAAAGACATTTACCAAAGCTTTATCTGCCTCGTCGATGAGTCTGTCGTGAAATATTCTTAAGCACTCATTCCTCCAGACCCGCACAAACTTGGCCACACTCACATACCTGTGCACACAGACAGACAGGCTCACATGTTTATGAGGTAATGCACATCATTTTCCATAGAGAAAAGACTCTCAACATTCCAGTGGCAGAGAGTGGTAGAGGTCTGGGCAGCACAACTGATAAAATGTGTTTCTTTGCTTTTTTTTGCTTCCTTTTTGTCTCACTGGAATTTAGTTTGAGTTGCCACTGAAACTGAAACTGAACTATGAAACTAATATTTACCACAGGTACTATCCTGTCAAAAAAGTAATAATTTAAAAATGTGTAAATGTAAACCAATGATCTGCCCTGGTCTGTAGCTCAGGGCTGGGCGCACCTGTCAGGGTGGGTCATGGTGAGCCCGTGGTAGACCCTGGACAGATCTCGCAGGTTGAAGATATAGTGGAACTTGGAGGGAGTAGGTGGGAGCTCTCGGATGATGTTGTTGTACAGCTCCAGCGTGCACAAGGTCACAGTGTCACAAGCCTTTTGGATCACATCCTCAAACATCTGCACAGCAATTTACAACAGAGAATGGTAAAAAAAAAGACACGCAAGTCAGTAGAGAGCGATCAGTTAAGAGGTTTACAGCAGATAACATAAATATAAGGGGAAAGCCCCCCCAAAACATGAAATGAAACATGAAAACATGACTATTATAGCCACAGATTGTTTTGTTTTTTAAATATTTTAACATTTGTCTAAAATAAATATTAATGGAGATGGATGGATTAAAAAATAGCATAAAAAACAAAACAAAAAAACAAAAAAAAAGTATTATGTTGATGGGTACAAAAACTTTGGTGTCTTGATTCTGCTGCTTAAAGTGGAAATCTCAAGAGACTGTAGAAAGCTTTAACAGTGCTGGAGATCAGTCATGATGGGGTGTTTAAATGCTTATATGTAACAAAAGGCAGTGTAATATGATAAGCACAGGCGCTAGGCATCAAGCAGTTAACCTATTATAAGGAAGCAGCTGAAGTTTAACTCAAATGAGAGCCTATATTAAGCAAGCCCTCAAAAAAGTAAAATAAATGGCTAACTAATTAAATTAGACAATACATTTTACGACATGTTTTGTTGTTTTTTCACTAATTTGTATGCACGGGACATGCATGAGTTGAATGTGTTAGTGAGACGAGTGAAACGATTTCTTACAGCTGTGCTTTGCACGGCAATGCAAGACTAATGGGCCTCTCGCCAGCTACTGGCGCTCGGGCCTAATTGAAAAATAATGTTAATTGCCACTTTTTGATCACAAATAAGGAGATGACATGACATGATTATTACTTTACAAATGGTAATAGAATCGTGGTGAATCGAATTGTGGAGATTCCTGAATCGTTACCTTAGTCAGTATTCCTGTTATTATCTGACTAATCAGTGGTGCACAGACTGATAAGAGAGTTCACTAAACTCTTAACATAGAAGTTTTCTGCTCATTTAGAGCAGCGAGAGGATTGAGCACCCATCGCTGCTGTGACTTGTCCACGCGTCAAAGACAGAAATATTATATATATAAATATAACATATTAATATAAATATATTTCTATTTAAGCTGATGTGTGTGTTTTGAGCACGATACGGGCTAGTATTTGAGTGAGGCTTCTCCTCCTCCCATGTAAAGGTGGAAAGGGTTTTTACATGTAATGCCAATCAGCCAATCACACCGTTGCCTTTGATGACAAGTTCTGGATCGTGAGATACAGAGGAGAGATAGTCAGAATGGACTTTAAATGACTCCATCCACAGAGTCCAGTGTGTGATGTTTAGATCAGTCCAAAAGCACGATTCTGCTCTTCAGCACATTTGCTTTATCCCGTAAATCAACTTTACAGAACAATATTTCAATTTCTTTAGAACAATCCTTATTTTATATATTATAAAATAATATTGTTTGACATATTTTGAAAAATAACTATTATTATATTTTTTATAATCATAAAATCCTAAAATAGACCCTGTAAAAAATTCTGGACCTTGGCTTGCTAAATGTCCCCAAACTGGATCCCCATGAAATTTGATTTGTGGCCCCTGCTCTAGAGGAGTGCTAGCAGGCTCACTTTGGTATGGCCCTTGAGGATAGATGTGTAGATGAGGTGCAGGGACTCCATGGCGGGGAAGGGGATGGTGAAGACACTGAAGAGGCTGGTGAAACGCGGGTCCACCTCGTTGCGGCCTCCTCCTGCTTTGCCCATGGCAGCGATGAAGCCTAGGTCCTTGAGCAGTTTGTAGTTGAGCTCTTTGCCGCGGTCATAGATGCCCCCGCGGTCCAGCAACAGCTTGAGCAGAGCGATGGGCTGCTGTGTGCCGTAGCTGTCCACCTGCACAGAAGACAGACACAGCAATCACAACCAACCATTTGACTGGCCTTAGCATAAGGACGGGAGAGATGTGCACTACAAATTAGTGGCACTGTCTGCATCGACAAAAAGATTTGACAGTGTCTGATTCTGATTCATTACTGTATGTCTCTGCACCCAGGCCCTCCTGCATTCAAACAGAAAGTACGAGGGACTGGCTCGTCAGGCCAATGGATCAGACGTGGTAGCGTGGACCACTATAAGAGAAGCAGCAGACAGACAGCAGAGGGAAGGAGAGGGAGGGACCTTAGGCATGTTCATGTCGTCCATAAAGATAAGCAGCCTCTTGCCCATGGGTGGCCCATACGTCTCCTTGGTCCTCTTTTCCACGTTGGCCTCCAGGTTCCTCTGGATGTCCATAGAAGTGGTTCTGGACGAGAAGTTGATCGTCATTGTGATCTGTCAATCCATAGCCCAAGAGTTACATTCAGAAATGAGACTTAGCAATCTAAAGTACATGGACGATATGACTGGGATTACAAGGCCAAACCACACAAAACAAAAGCATAAAGTTATCAGTTAACAAAATAAAGTTGAAATAATTCTGTCACTATAGCCCCGAAAGAGGTGAAATCTAAGTCACTGTGGATGTTTTGCTTAGATATATCCTTCTGATCTCAGTAGACTGTAAAAGGTGCCAAACCTTTGAGTCATCCAGGTTCTTGAGGAAGTTCTGGATGGTGGCAGTTTTGGAAGTGCCAGACTCTCCCACCAGCAGCACAGGTCTCTTGGTGTTCACCTGCTGCTCCAGGATCCAGCTGGTTCGAGCAGTGTCGATGGTGGGCACTGGAGTGGCAGAGTGGTTAGCATCAAGGAGAGAGAAAACATGACAAACTCTGTCTCTTCTCCACAGGCCTCATAAACCTTAAGATCAAATTAGTTCAAATTTTCATTTTTTACTTTACACTTCCTGTGTTTTTTAATGGTCCACTAATTTATACCACTAATTTACTATATTCACACGCACGCACGCACGCACACACACACACACACACACACACACACACACACACACACACACACACACACACACACACACACACAAATATTGGACAAATATTAATAAAGAACTAACTACAAACTTAAATCAACATTTCATTACATTGATTTTAAAATGATGTCTGGGATATACAACTCCTGCAATGGAAACAATAGATGGATACCTTTGTATTGGTATATCTGTATGCAATGATTTCTCATATAAACGATTGCATTTCAAGTTGGACTCAAGCAAGTGAGAGATTGAAACCACCAACATCACGGTAAACTCGGCCAGTAAAAACATTACATGAGAAAGCCCTGTCAAATTCTTTCAAAATATAAACGTTAAAATTTGAGGATTTGATTGTGTATTTGGATGTGCGATTAATACATACAATTTTAAAGAATGCTGCACTTGAGCCCGCTGAGGACCCTCCAAACACAGCTCAGCCTTTGCAGTGAGAGCCTTCTTCCAAAGGCATTAAAGATTGGAACAAGCATAAATTCTACTTTGATCTGAGGGATTTCTCTTCTATATTTTAGGGGTTAGGCTTAGAAAAGTCCCTTAAAAGACTAACACATGCTGGCAGAGACACCAGGACCTACCCAGGATGTCAGCAAACTTCACGTCAGGGTTGTGCACATATTTGGGTACCAGGGAGCGCCAGGGAACCCACTTCATCTGCTTCCCGTCAAAATGGAAATCATACAGAGTGGGCAGGTGTCCTGGAGGAGAACAAAATAGTTATGCATATTTTTTTTACAACAATACAAGAAAATCACACACTAATGACTGTCTAGGTCTGTAAAAGGATAAAATAGCAGAACATGATAAAAGGACATGATAGCAGATGCAGTGATCCTGCCCACATCTCCTGGACTTTAAAAACCACCAGAGCAGACACTGATACATTTACCTGGGATTTGACCAGGTCCAGCAAAGAACTTCTCTTCTTGGACCAGAGTAAGACATGAGACTTTTTTGACAAACTCATCAAATGTGACTCTCTCCATCTCCAGCAAAGTGGCCCCCAGGGAGCAGTACAGAGCCTCCAGGAAGAAGGCCTCCACCACATCGGGCCCCGGGGCCTCCTCCTCCAGCAGGGCATCCAACATCAGGCACAGCTGTGTGACCTGCAGAGCTGCAGTGTTAGGGCCACAGAGCACACCATGGATATGAGCGGGCACAGCTCCTCACCATGTTCAGGTCCGTCTGGGGGACAACGGTCTTCAGCTTCTTGCCCTGTTTGCCATCTACAATTCCATCTATGATCAGGTCGATGCAGCAGTGAATGTACTTCGCAAACAGCATGTTCAGCGTCTCCTGCTCCTGAATATGTACACAGACAGAACATTACCACACACATCCTAATAAAAACACGAGGTCTGGACCCGAGAGTCTATGGTCCATCTAGAGAAGAGTTCAACAAGACCCATACTATAGAGAGGTAGAAGTAGGGATGTCAGTTGAATGAGAATGGTGATCTATTAGATAATATGAATGAAAGTGCAAGTGACCTGGTGTCAACATTTTTATTAAAGCATGATGTTTTTCTCACATTCATTTTAACTAAAGTTTAACATCACTAGAAGAGTTTCGGCGTAGTCGGTTATGATTTTGTTTTATTTTATTTTCGTTTTTATTAGGAAAATAGGTTATATTTATATAAACTACGACCTTACGCCAGTAACAAGCCTGACCTGGACCCTGAGCTGCGCGACATAAACCGCAAAACTAGGAAACGAGGCTTCATGGGAAATGTGCACTCGCTTTGCAACAAAGCAGATGAACTATCCGCGTGTATTTGCTTTGACCGTTTGTACAGTCTGCTTGGCTTTTCGGAAACGTGGCTGACAGAAAAGATACCAGAGTCTCACCTGAAGCTTGATGGATATACATTACACAGGACTGATCGAGATCTTAGCCAAACAGCTAAAAAGCAAGGCGGGGGAGTGTGCGCCTACATCAACGAACGCTGGTGCCACCCGTATCACATCACGGTAAAAGACAGAAAGTGTGATGGGAATATCGAGCTGCTGGTGGTAAGTTGCCGTCCTTACTACCTTCCCAGGGAAATCTCTCATGTTGTACTGACTGTAGTGTACATCCCACCTTCCGTGAATGGAAAGTTGGCTACAGAGACCATCTCCAAAGTTATGCACGAGTTTATTATCACTGGCGATTTCAACCATTGTTCTCTTTCTTCGGCTTTGCCCTCTTTTAGACAAATGGTTAAATGTCGAAAGGATGTTTTGAGTGCACCGACTGGTCTGTGTTTATGGAGGACTGTGATTCTAACGATGTGGAGGATATTTCTGATAAAGTGACGTGTTATATCAAGTTCTGTGTGGATTTAGTGGTGCCTTCCAAGCAAGTGAAAGTTTTTGCTAATAACAAACTGTGGGTGACCAGAGAAGTCAAAGCTGCAATAAACAAGAAGAAGTTAGCATTTTTTAGAGGTGACGAAGAACGGATTAAGAGAGGAGCTCAAACAGTAATTAAACAGAGTAAGTTAAGGCACAAGGACAGATTTGATAACTCCTTGAATGATCGCAGCATTAAGTGTCTATCACTGGGTATGGAGCTGGTAAATCTAGTTTACCAAGTACAGAGATGAATGTGAATGAAATGAATCGATACTTTGCTCGATTTGACAAATTCGATTTTGCGGATGAGCATCAAAAACTCCCATCAACTCTTGCTGCTAATGGCAGGGAAACTTCCTGTCCTGAAATTAGTTTCAGTGTCAGTGATGTCACACAGCAGCTTAAGCACTTGAAGCCTAACAAATCAGCAGGCCCAGATGGAGTGCACCCACACATCCTTAAAGTCTGTGCAGAGCAGCTTTCGTCGATCTTACACTTTATCCTCACTCTGTCCCTATCAAATGCCAAAATTCCATCTATGTGGAAAACCTCTTGTTTAGTGCCCGTCCCTAAAAAGTCAAATGTGAGTGGCACTTTGTCTGATCTTAGACCTATCGCGCCGACGTCACACATTCTGAAATGCTTTGAAAGAGTGGTTCTATGTCAGCTAAGGAAGCAAGTAGCACCTTTTCAGGACCCACTACAGTTTGCTTACAGAAAAGGTGTGACCTTTCAAGTGCTTTTAATACAATACAGCCACATATTTTAGCGAATAAATTAATGAGTTTTGAGTTGCACAATACCACAGTTGCATGGGTTTATCTTTTAAATGGTCCTCAGTTTGTGAGACTTGGTGACAGATGCTCTGAAATGATCTTGATAATCTGGGCCTCATCTCTCATGGCAGCGACCTGGCTTATAATAATGAAATGAGCTCCTGTGTTAGCTGGTGTGAGTCCCACTTTTTACAGCTCAACGCAAGTAAAACACAGGAACTAATTATTGATTTAAGAAAGAAAAAAACAGCCATCTCACCGTTATTTAAGGGCAATCGATTGAAATTGTTGAATCTTATGTATCTTAAGTACCTTGGAGTACATCTTGACAGTAAGCTGAACTGGAAGAGGAACAGCGATGCAGTTTTCAAAAAGGCTCAGTCAAGACTGTTCTTTTTGAGGAAACTTTGATCCTTTGACATGTTTTACCAGGGCATTGTGGCTTGTGTGTTGTTTTATGCTGTACTGTGTTGGGGTGGGAGCATCACTGTGGAGGACAGAAATCGAATGAACAAGCTGATAAAAAAGGCTGCTTCAGTGATAGGTCTGAGTTTGGACATTATTATGGACAAAAGAATGAGGACCAAACTCCAAACTGTCTCTTTTGCAGACCATCCCTTCTGGAGCATTTGAAATGAGCTTAACAGCTCCTTTAGTGGACGACTGGTGATGCCTAAGAAACTCTTTTATACCAGCAGCTGTGTTTTTATAACAAACACTTTGTATAAATTTTGTTGTTATTCATGCTTTCTTATTGTACGCTACTCTGTCTTATTGTGACGCTACAAGGGTCTGTAGCAGAGTCCATAACGTTGTCTAATTGTGTTTCATTGTGTTGTGTACATGTGTTATGTAAGTCCATGGCATTTTAATTTCCCCCTCGGGGATCAATAAAGCATCCATCCATCCATCCATCTATATACACCTAACCAATAACCTTTCTACAACAGTTACTCTCCTCACTCAGGCCCTGGATACACTGACAGGACGGGAGTTCTCAGTACCTTCAGGGGTCTGTTGTCCAACCATCTCTGCCAGTACGGTTTGTAGCGCAGGTTTTTGGGGTCCACAAACACCATCCCACAACGGGACACTGTGGCTGGAGAGGCGTACTGCAGATCGCCGACCTGAGCGCACCAGACAATGTCATGTAGTCCCTCTCCACATACTCCTGCCCCTGTGATCTTGCCTTACCTCAAAGAGGAGGGCGCAGTGGTTCTGGAGGCGGATGCGTTCTCCGTTGGCCAGAGTCAGGAGCTTGTTGTCGTCCATCACAGAATTCATGTTCTCCACCCAGAGCGCGTCCACGTCTCCATCAAACAGAATGTACCTGCCACCATCAGGACATTTTCAGTCTGTATCATACTGCTGTTCACACGTCAAAAGAATGTTATTATGTTATTTATGCTGACAGAGAAGACATTAAAGGACGCATTCTGCATTATTTGCATTGTAATTGGCATTCACAATTGCATGTGTTCCTTTGATTTATAATAATAATAATGCCTTACACTTGTAATGCACTTTACAGACTCCACACTCTGTATTGGTAAACTACTTAGCCACAGTTGCCCTGGGGCAGACTGACAGAAGTGAGGCTGCCAATCTGCGCTATCGGCACCTACGACCCCCACCGATCATTCACGCACACCACTCTCATACTAGGCAATGTGGGTGAAGTGTTTTGCCTAAGGACACAACATCATTTCCTCCTCCTGCGCCCCCCTGTGGCACCTGGCGTTCCAGCAGTCTGCCATCCAAGTACTGACCAGGCTGCAAATTGCTTAGCTTCTGAGAACTGACGGGATAAGCCATTGGCAGGTATGCCCACCATGATTCCCCATCTCAAAACAGTGTGCAGAACACAACCCCATAAACAGGATTAAAGAAATAAAATTAAATCATAACAGCAGTTGCCTCGGAGGGTATGAACAGGTGGTTAGAAAATCAATAATTGTGAATGAAGCTAAATAAAACTACAGGTATGTTTTTGATGAGGGAACAATCAACAATGTTATAACATGGTTGAAAGCTCCAAAAAACACATTCTACATTTATTTTTTTACCAGTTTTTGATTCATGAGATTTTAGGGCTGATTCACACTTGGAAGTCCGCACCAAGGTTCTAATATTTTCATCTGGTCCCCAGCCTTAATGCTTTCATACCACCTCCCAAAGTCCAGACTATCAGACGTTCCCTGGTGCTGGCGCTAGTTAAAGTAACATACAGTACCTGTAACTTGTCCTCCGCATTTGACTCATCCTTCAATGCCGCTAGGGCAGGCTCACAGCCTATGGCCCCCCAAGATGATTTTTAATTTGTATTATAAATGGCCCGCCGATAAAACTAATAGAACCCATTAAAACTACAAGTACCATAATACACTGCAGCATTAGCTCCTACACTGCCCCTCCCCCACTGCTCCTGGAACTGGTGCCAACAGATAAACCCAGCATGGATACTCTGCACTTCTCCATGGACTTTTCAACTTTCCTCCACAAATAAATGGACAGAGAACATGCAGGATGTGAAAGAAGGAGCTTCAGGACCAGCTCAGAGAGAAGGTCAAAGTGGGAGAAGCCTAACTTTCTTTGTTTAGTGCTAATTTGTTATCCCAGTAAAGTTACGTGTCACCACATTGTTTTACAAATACACACTCTGTCTGATAAAACCACCAACACCAGCTGCGTTTACAGAGAGTTAGAGCAGTGTGAGAAGTATCAGTGAGCAGGTGAGTCACACACGAGGAGGGCAACTTAAAATTTTATGTATTAAAAAATTCAATAAAAGAAAAAAACATCAACAATGAAAATCTCATCTCGTTTTCATCTCGTCTCATGAACCAAATCTCATGACCGTCTCGTCTCGTGAAAATTCTGTCTTGTAACACCCCATACTGCATTAGTAATCATTAGGCCTACTAATACATTACTTAATTAATACCAACATGATTTATTACTAAAACACATAGTTTGAAGGTGGTTTGTGGATTATAAGGTATTATCATTTCTAAATTCTAAAATATACCAAATATGCCTTAAAGGAGCGCAGTGATAAGGTTATATTTTTCTTTGTAAAAGCGTTTTATTTTTAGTTCTAAAACATGACATGTCAAACTGAAGAGACTCAACAGCATGTTTAAAGACCAATAACAATACAAATAATGGGTAAGGACTTTAGCACATATCAAGTCTCTCTCTGTTGCGGACCCTGACCAGCTCTGATTTTCTAAATTCGTCCCCCTCTCAAAATGTGAGGCGAGTGGGTGCCACATCTCCAGATCTTTGTGCTAGGCTTGGTCAGGACTGGGATGCACTGATATCGATACTGGTATTGAAAAAAACAGCGTTACGTAAACATTTGATGAATCAGCCATCGGCTCCAAAATATCGGTTCAGCTGAAATCCTGGGGCCTATAAACTGATGTAATAAAACTATTGACTTGTCCCTTGTTGGTCCACAACATTTCACAATGTTTGAGGTTTTATTTAATGAAGAGTTACCCCACCCATTTGGATTACTTTTGTCATACGTTATTCTTGTTTTAAGAAAATAGAAAATGCTATTTTTAGTGTCTACAGAGGTATGTCATGTATCTACAGATACTTAAAGCCCATCGAAATCAGTGCATCCCTAGTCAGGACCACCTTCACTGGAGGATTGTACCTTGCCTGGCCTCCATTCTAATCTCCATGTATTATTCAATACTGTCTGGAGATGCTGGCACATAATTTGACTTCAGTGGGGCGGGACAAACATGTGTCAATCAAACGAACAGCAGACGTGACGGCAGCACCACGAAAGTACGGTTTATGCGTGAAAGGCAGCGGAGAGCTGAGGCTGAGTCATTCCAAAATGGCGTGTAGCTGTAAAGCTTCCTCTCGCTGTGGTGTGGTTTTAACGACACGTATTGAAAGATAGTGGGAATGGCTGGTCAGGCTACATTTTACCTACTGTGCATGTTATGGGTTGACAGGGGAAACCAGAGCACCCAGAGGAAATCCACCCAGACATGAGGAGAAACATGCACGTGTGATAAATATGAGCAAAAGTGCCAATACGAGTGGATAATATGGACCAACAATTACTTGGCTACTAGCTGTGAGAGGATTAACACAGAAGTGCAACATGCAGGCAGAGCGTATCGACCTCTAAAACAACCTGCTGTCTACTACATTGTACATATTAAGCACTTCGTTTTGGTGTCATTAAGTGGTGTCATTTATTTAGTCTGCACGTGTTATGCGCTGGTATCAGCCTGGTACAAGGCTTGTTTTGGTTTGTCGGCTGTGAGAAGACGTCAGGTACACAGTTTATCCTACAGCAGCTTTGAGCTCTGGGAAGGAAAAAAGCCTGACAATTCTGATTGTGGATGCATTTGGTCAAGTGAAGGCCAAATAAGGCTCATCTTTTACCCAAACAAGGAGCAGGCTGTAGTTTGGCAGATTGGTTTGTAGTTATTTTGTATAGTGCCAAACTTGGATGATTTGACACTCTGGATAGTTCTCTGCTGTGTCAAAGCGGCACAATACTTGACTTCACTGTTTATAATCACCTTTAGGCTTCTTTCTCATGTCATCTCACCTCATGTCACTTCTTGGATTTGGTCTGCACCAAGACCGCCTCTTTTTCATGGATCAAAGAACCAGCTGTTTGGTCTGGACCAAACAGGAAAGTCCAAAAGTGTGAAAGCACCCTTAAACATACATGACAAACAACCAACATGCTTGTTGTTAAAAGGCAAATACTACCATAGTGTGCTGCCATGTGAACCCAAACTATTCCTCTTTGGAAACTCTGTGCACGTTCATTGTAAGCGTACCTAGCTGTCCTAACTAACTGGATTGGTCCATACCTGCGCTCCTTCTTGTCGGTGGGTCGGTTGATGTCTCTGAAGATATTGGAGAGGATGCCATCAGTCCAGTCCCGCGTGTCTGGGTCCAGGATGCCGTACAGCTCGATGACACTCATGGCTTTGGGGTTCAGAGGGTACAGCTTGGTCAGCAGTCCCAGCCTGTGTGCAGGAGTAACACAAAGTCAGAGGTTTGCCATGACCAAGACGTCACCATCACCCCAGAACGCACCTGGTCTGTGCCTGGCAAAGCGTGCTGATGACCACAGATTTGCCTCCACCTGTCGGACCCACGACCATGGTGGTGTGCCTGGTCATCATGGTCTCATACATCTGCACCACTTTGTCCACCTGAATGACAGCACATAACAGGGCATGTTCAGGGTATTGGTCACTGTACCTTTTCACTCTCCATACACTGTTGCGTCTTAAAGGGCCTGTACCTGATTTTGAACCATGAGACAGAAACATGTTTTTGTTTGAACCGTTTGACCCACATAGTCCTTCGTTTCACTCAATATTGCACCATGACTCACACGACTGTCTGGAATAGTATTATGCAGTTGTTTTCATATAGTTCCTCTAGTTCTTTTTACAATTAGCTTTTAGCACACTTGAAACTGCACCATGACAGAGAATCACAGGTCTGGGATAGTGGCAAGCAGTTATTTTCCCATGATTCATAGTGTACAATATCCCTGATTGGCGGAAACGCTGAACACTGAAACGGCAAACGCTTCTGCACTAGTTTTTCCAACAACAAAGTACCTTTATAATATGCACAGATTATACTATACAAACTCAGTGTCTTTCCATGAAGTTGCCTCTACCAAACAATGTGTAATGTTAAGACAATTTATCTTAATTAGATCAAATAAAAATCAGGTACAGGCCCTTTAATCACCTGCCAAAATAACAAAGTGTCATCTTGTTATTTAAAACTGTTTTGTAGCCTGGCTGAAACCTGTGTCTCTTCTCTCCAGAAGGGAAATATCTTTGATTTGAATCCATTTTACCAATTATGATATGAAGTTTTTCTGATTTATTACGTAGTTATTAAGTTATATTATTGGCATGGAATTACATTTTCATAAGTTTCTCAAGAGCAACAGAAGACAAACAATCACTCACCACACTCAGTGGTAGGTGTGTGCCAACGTATCCAAATATAAATAAATATACATTTGTTGATACAGTATTGATGTGTCGTGGGCAGCTGTATTGATGTATCACCATGAACATGTTTTGGTACATTTCACAAAATGAAGTTTTAGGCAGCACTGCAGTTGTAATGCTTATTTAGAGAAAGTAAAGATAGTTATCCAACTATTATTTTAATAGTGAACAAGTCAGCAATTCTTTCACTAATAAAGTGTATTATTGGTGTAAATCAGAAATTGTTTATTCTATTTTATACCATGGTCTTTGATGTAAACTTCATACATATGATAAAATCTGAGAATTATTTCTTATTTTTGATCAGTCACCATTAGTTGATTAGTTGTTGCAGCCTCACTGCTGTGGTGCCCTCACCTGGTTGGGCAGGAGCACATATTTGTTGTCCTGTAGTGTGTTTTCCACAGCATTGTTGAAGTCGGGGTAGCAGACGCGGGGACAGTCCAGGCCGGGGAACAGGTCCGAGATGAGTCCCAAGAACAGAGGAACATCCTCAAACACAAACTTAGGCAGGTTCATGTCCCGCAGCGCACGCATCAGCACTACGTCCTGCAAATACACCACACAATGATATATTAGGCCCAGACATAACCTCTGATGGGGCGCAGGGGCCTATGAAACTACGGTAGATTTACTGTTTTTGAAAGAAATATCAAAATAGAAATCTACAAATGTTGAACCTTATCATTATTTGTTTGGGACTGGCTCCACAAACCTGCAATATCGATCTCATGGCCTTTCTAATCCTTTCAACTGACAATAATCACACCTTTGGATGTGAATAACACCACTTTCTGAGGCTGTGAAAAAATATTCAAAAGTTGTTCACTGTTCATAAGCTGCTCCGGACCAGGCTAAGTTGCCAAATAAGATAAGAAGACGACTCTTTGACCAATCAGAGAGAATCCAACCGAACAAACAGGAGGACGTGTGTGAGAAAGAGAGAGAGGGAGAGAGGGAGAAAGAGTGAGAGCAGAGGAGAAATGAGGAAATGCAACATCACAGCATATATTCTTTTATATCAATGTGCACAGATTTATAAAGAGAAATTATATTTAAATAAGCTACACATAGCTTAAGCAGGTAATTCCAAGATGCAATTTTCCCATAATATTTAAGGCATACAGTATTACATTAAATATGCTATTAAGATATAAATCATTAAACACTAAACAGCCCAGAGGTGGAGACCAGTGCTCTGTTTTGCTACAATGCCTCATGTTTCTTACTGCTTTGTTGTAGCACAGTGGTCTTACACATGCACTGCACTATTATATGCATTATCAAAGTGCAAAATGAGAATAACCTCGTTGAGGTGCGGAGAGGCTCTCTTGAGTTCCCCAGCCATCACCAGAACAGACTTTAGAGCCCTCAAGCCAAAGTCGTAGTGTGACTGCTTGGACAGCTGCTCCCGGGCCAGTTTGTACAGCACCGTCATCTTCTTAGCCAGAACCTGGTCACCACAAACAGAAGATCAGAAGGACAGAGGACAACACTGAGCAGTGAAGCAGAGTGACAGGACTGCACTGAGGAGTGAAGCAGCAGAGGGACAGAGGAGGAAAGTGCTGATGTTAACTACAGAGGCGCACCTTGGCCACAAGGAAGCCCTCTGAGAAGAGCATGATCTCACAGATCTGCTGCAGGTCTGGCACGATGACCACAACAGGCCTGAACAGGGCTTTGACGGACTCAGGCAGCTCTGTGCGCCCGGCGTACCCTGGGTTCATGGTGATAAAGATGCCCATGCGGCTGTCCAAACTGATCTCCTGGCCCTCAAACTGTTCCCCCACACACAAGGACAGAAAGAGTTTGTCATGTACCATTGGATGTAATCAGTTGGTCATTACAGCTACAGTACCTGGAAGTGCTTGAGGTGCAGGATGAGGGCATTGCGGATGGTCTGGATCTGAGAGGAGATGACTGAAAGCACTGAAGCGTCGATACGGTTGAACTCATCGAAACAGCCCCAGGCCCCACACTGAGCCAGACCGGAGAGGATCTTCCCCACCGCCTGCACCACACAGTCATCAGGACACATGTATGTATGCTACACGTGCACCAGATTAGTCTCACCATGGAGTCCATGCCTTCTCCACAGTTGGTGACCACACAGAGAAGACCCAGAGCTTTAGCCAGGTCTTTGGTGGACTCAGTTTTTCCAGTACCAGCTGGTCCTGCTGGAGCTCCACCGAGGAACATAGAAAGGGCCTGTGTTCACAATGTCCATAAAACATCAGTTTGAATTGGCTCACAGGATTTCCCATTTAGAGATAAGCAAACCATGCATTTCATCTCACACACAGGGCCATACTTTGACATCTACAGTTACCTGATGCTTAAGTGAGGAGCTGACCTGAGTGAGGGTGAGGCAGACGACCTGAGTGAGGAGCTGACCTGAGTGAGGAGCTGACCTGAATGAGGGTGAGGTAGACGACCTGAGTGAGGAGCTGACCTGAGTGAGGAGCTGACCTGAGTGAGGAGCTGACCTGAGTGAGGAGCTGACCTGAGTGAGGAGCTGACCTGAGTGAGGGTAAGGTAGACGACCTGAGTGAGGAGCTGACCTGAGTGAGGATCTGACCTGAATGAGGGTGAGGTAGACGGCCTGAGTGAGGAGCTGACCTGAGTGAGGATAAGGCTAGACGACCTGAGTGAGGAGCTGACCTGAGTGAGGAGCTGACCTGAGTGAGGGTGAGGTAGACGACCTGAGTGAGGAGCTGACCTGAGTGAGGAGCTGACCTGAGTGAGGGTGAGGTAGACGACCTGAGTGAGGAGCTGACCTGAGTGAGGGTGAGGTAGACGACCTGAGTGAGGAGCTGACCTGAGTGAGGGTGAGGTAGACGACCTGAGTGAGGAGCTGACCTGAGTGAGGGTAGATGACCTGAGTGAGAGTGAGGCAGACGACCTGAGTGAGGAGCTGACCTGAGTGAGGGTGAGGTAGACGACCTGAGTGAGGAGCTGACCTGAGTGAGGGTGAGGTAGACGACCTGAGTGAGGAGCTGACCTGAGTGAGGGTGAGGTAGACGACCTGAGTGAGGAGCTGACCTGAGTGAGGAGCTGACCTGAGTGAGGAGCTGACCTGAGTGAGGGTGAGGTAGACGACCTGAGTGAGGAGATGACCTGAGTGAGGGTGAGGTAGACGACCTGAGTGAGGAGCTGACCTGAGTGAGGTTGAGGTAGACGACCTGAGTGAGGAGCTGACCTGAGTGAGGAGCTAACCTGAGTGAGGGTGAGGTAGACGACCTGAGTGAGGAGCTGAGCTGAGTGAGGGTGAGGTAGACGACCTGAGTGAGGAGATGACCTGAGTGAGGGTGAGGTAGACGACCTGAGTGAGGAGCTGACCTGAGTGCGGAGCTGACCTGAGTGAGGGTGAGATAGACGACCTGAGTGAGGAGCTGACCTGAGTGAGGTTGAGGTAGACGACCTGAGTGAGGAGCTGACCTGAGTGAGGAGCTGACCTGAGTGAGGGTGAGGTAGACGACCTGAGTGAGGAGCTGACCTGAGTGAGGTTGAGGTAGACGACCTGAGTGAGGAGCTGACCTGAGTGAGGAGCTGACCTGAGTGAGGGTAGACGACCTGAGTGAGGAGCTGACCTGAGTGAGGGTGAGGTAGACGACCTGAGTGAGGAGCTGACCTGAGTGAGGGTAGACGACCTGAGTGAGGAGCTGACCTGAGTGAGGGTGAGGTGGACGACCTGAGTGAGGAGCTGACCTGAGTGAGGGTGAGGTAGACGACCTGAGTGAGGAGCTGACCTGAGTGAGGGGGAGGTACGCGACCTGAGTGAGGAGCTGACCTGAGTGAGGGTGAGGTAGACGACCTGAGTGAGGAGCTGACCTGAGTGAGGGTGAGGTAGACGACCTGAGTGAGGAGCTGACCTGAGTGAGGTTGAGGTAGACGACCTGAGTGAGGAGCTGACCTGAGTGAGGAGCTGACCTGAGTGAGGTTGAGGTAGACGACCTGAGTGAGGAGCTGACCTGAGTGAGGGTAGACGACCTGAGTGAGGAGCTGACCTGAGTGAGGGTAGACGACCTGAGTGAGGAGCTGACCTGAGTGAGGGTGAGGTAGACGGCCTGAGTGAGGAGCTGACCTGAGTGAGGAGCTGACCTGAGTGAGGAGCTGACCTGAGTGAGGGTAGACGACCTGAGTGAGGAGCTGACCTGAGTGAGGGTGAGGTGGACGACCTGAGTGAGGAGCTGACCTGAGTGAGGGTGAGGTAGACGACCTGAGTGAGGAGCTGACCTGAGTGAGGAGCTGACCTGAGTGAGGAGCTGACCTGAGTGAGGGTAAGGTAGACGACCTGAGTGAGGAGCTGACCTGAGTGAGGGTGAGGTAGACGGCCTGAGTGAGGAGCTGACCTGAGTGAGGGTGAGGTAGACGACCTGAGTGAGGAGCTGACCTGAGTGAGGGTGAGGTAGACGGCCTGAGTGAGGAGCTGACCTGAGTGAGGGTGAGGTGGACGACCTGAGTGAGGTGCTGACCTGAGTGAGGAGCTGACCTGAGTGAGGGTGAGGTAGACGACCTGAGTGAGGAGCTGACCTGAGTGAGGTAGACGACCTGAGTGAGGAGCTGACCTGAGTGAGGGTGAGGTGGACGACCTGAGTGAGGAGCTGACCTGAGTGAGGGTGAGGTAGATGCGGTCAGTGAGCGGGGTAATGACGAGCCTCCCGTTCAGACCCATATATTCATATCCGTAGGAGAAAGAGGCGCTGCACTGGTGCACAAACAGGTCATTGTGCTCACGCTGCCAGTAGAACCTCAGCTGACTTTCCCATTCAAACTCTCGAGCATCCATGATACTAAAACAAAGCAAAACAACATACGGTCTAGACCAGAGGTGTCATAGATGTGGCCTGTGGCCCCCAAAACGTTTTAAGCCTACCTGCAAAAGATTTGTAATTTATATTTATTAATTTCAGATCGTTTTTACCCCAGGAACTATGAGTCCCATAAATTCATCCCCCAGCTGCTCAGCGCTGCCATGCGGCTGCACTGTCTCCTCTGAGCCCATTCTGTCTGTAAACTTTACAGACTTGACTTCAGTGGAGCAGTATGAGTGACGCGTAAACCCATGGAAGAGGAGGGTTTTGTGTACTTTAAAATATTACAGTACAAGTAAAAAGTAGTGACCCAAACAATTACTCAAGAATAAAAAGGTATTTGGAGCAAGTACTTGAGTAGTGAGGAAAAGAAAATGTAACATCTGATCAAGTTAATGAAATCGAACAGACAAACATAATTCCCATAAACTGATATTTCCAACGAACAAAATACAAGGTAAGGCTAAGGGAAAAAAAGCTTTTGTCACTATAGAACTCAAGTCACAGTGGGAGTACTGGCACTTGCTAATAAATTATGAGTAATGTTGGTGGTTTTTTTTTGCCTTTTTTAAGCAAATTAATAAAACAATTGATATTCATTTTATAACATCAATAAGGTATACAGTACTCCTACTTCTCATACACTATCATTATATGGATATGCATGCAGCGTGGGACCTGTTGAAGACAAAGCTGTCCACGATGTCCCTGGCGTGGACGTCTATGATCAGCACTGTGTTGAGTTTGCGACGGTCGTTCTTCTTCATGGGCTGAGTGATGCGCTTCACCAGCTCGTCGATCTGACCGTGGAGCTTCTTGGCGTAGTTCTTGAGGGCGTGCTTCTCTCCTGCCTTCACCAGTCTGAACCCATCCTCCACCTCCCACGTCCACCACACCTGGTTGGCCGCCAGCACCACCATGCCCTGGTACAACAGCATCCAGTCCACTCTGTCACACAAGGACCACCAGCAAAAGTCACTTGTCAATCAAAGCACATTTTACACAGACCTGAAATCAAACTCAAAATGATTCATATCAGGCTATGGGTGTAAATTAAAGTGCATTTGATAGTTTCTGTTTTTCTAATTATTACTTAGTTTGGTGGGATAGTACCTGTGGTAAATATGAAATATAAATTCACAAGTCAAGTTGCAATTAGTGGAGAAAAAAAAAAGTTGTGTGCCACTCAAGTCAAGTGGGCTGCCATGTGAGCAGGCCGCAGCGATGTCAATTCAAATCTCACTCCGACAATTTGCTGCATGTCCTTCCCTCTCTCATTCCATTTCAAGCGACACTGTCCAATAAAGCTTACATACCAAAAAGAAGAAAAGCTGAAAATTACAGGAAGTAGTGCTGAGTTCTAAAACTGAATCCCTCTACTGCTGTCATCAATAAGTGACTTTCCATCCAAAATACAGGGACAATTTAAACGCAATTGACACATTTTTCTGATTGTTTAAACCAGTGGTCCCCAGCCTTTTTTGTCTCGAGTACCCCCTAAAGTTTGTCTTACACTCAGAGTACCCCTTAACTTTAGATTCGGGCAAATAAATGAGTTTACTAGTCAAATATAGTCAATTATTACGATTATATTTTTGTTTAAAATGTATTTATGGTCCAAGATACCAAAAAGATTATTGGTTGTCATTTTATCTCGGATACTTGTGTATATGTGTGTGTATATGTATGTATATGTTTGTTATAGTAATTAAATTAAGTATGAAATGTGCACAAATGTAAACTGCCACAACATGAGCCTCTGGGTGACTGAGTGTCCCAGGCAGGTGACTGAGTGTCCCAGGCAGGTGACTGAGTGTCCCAGGCAGGTGACTGGCAGGTGGCAGGCACACGTACCGGTTGTGACCCTCACAGTAGTGGAAGATGGCCTCTTTAGTGATGAGGCGGTTGGTCCTCTTCATCTCCTGCAGCACGGCCATCATCCACTCCTCCACACGGCCCTCCACTGGGACAGGTCGCTTCAAAACCATCACCTCCCCCTCTGCAGACACCATGGCTCCAGCCACAGGCTCCCCACTACTGCCCCCCTCAAACCGGAGAGAGGCTATATTGTCATACATCTGGAAAATACAAGAAGAAAGGGCATTTAAAACTGCAGAATTAACAGGCTGCACCTCTTCATCGTGGTATTTCACTGTATTGTTGAAAAAGGTCCATGTGACTTTTTTAACCCTACATGCATGAACCTAGGTCAACATTTGCATGTATGTCTATGGAAGAAAGTGCAGCAGTTACCATAGTGACACAATGTAAGAAAAAATACAAAAAATGTTTTAAACAACACACTTTCAGGAACTTTTGATAAATACAATGTTAATGGTCCTGTTTAGGTTTTTGGTTTTCAACAAAAAGGTGAGTGTGACCAAAGCCTAGGTCACAATGACACGTACGAACAGCTGCGGACAGTCTACAAGCAATGTTTCCTCTTTTCCTGTGTCGTTCATGAGGCTGCCCTTCTTGAGTTTGTAGCCAGGTCAATGGTTTTGTCAAAGAGAATCTATGAATATTCTCCGATGCCCCTCTTCCTATGAGCACCATACGAATACCTTACAAATCCCTTAAGAGTGACGCATAGTGTGTGTGGGCCCAAAATGAGGCCTTAAACCAGGAGAAAAGGGCCTTTTCTGTGGTCGGTTCTAAACTCTGGAACGCTCTATCCCCCACGTCCGAACGGCCCCCACAGCGGAGTCTCATCTTAAGACCCACTTTTATTCTCTGGCTTTTAACACCACATGAGTTGTGTGGTCCTCAGTGTTTTTATCTACCTTTTTTTTTTTATACAGTCATTCTTATTTGATTTTTCTTGTTTTATTTTCAGGACTAGTGGAGTTAAATACTCTTGGCAGCACTTTAGACACTGTTTCTGTTTGTGAAATGTGCTATATTGACCCTATATTTGTACCTGAGTTATATGATCACATGAGAACACCATGTCGGACGGAAGAAGTGCGCCATTGTGTGAAAGAAACGCAGCATTCCAGGGAGAGCAAAACTGACTTTTTTTGTCAATGTGATGATGGCTACTTCAAATGCATGTTCAGTTTAGTTTAGTCGGTGAATGTGGGACATCATTTAGATGCACAAAAAGCAAGTTTTTATGGAGAAAGTAAAGATTGCACACTTAGAAGCTGCAGAGGACTGAAAAATGTTGTGGATTTCTACACAATCAATGAGTGAAGCACAAAACTCTTACTCTGAGAAAAGCTTGATTTAGATTTAAAAAAAAAAACGCTTTGTAAATGGCAAAAGACGGCGCATGCAACGCCCATCTTCCAGATTTGTTTATTGAAACATATTGAGTTTTATAAAATCACTTTTTAGTTATCAGCTGATCATCTGGGGCATTACAAAGGGATTTGATGTGTTTCTCTCTTATTCATCTTGTGTTGTCAAATTCTACTAAAGAACACATACAAAAATAGGGGTAACGCTTTAGATTATGGTTCCTTAGTAAACTATCTATAATGCATTAATAAGCACTTGTTATGTGTTTATAAGCACTTATACAATTATGCATTTACAAGCATTTATTATCGTGATGAATGAAAATAATGTAATATGCAGCTCATTGATGCTCTGTACATGTGGTTTATTAACTCAAACATGTTTTGGCTGATGGATTATAAACATGTATGAGGCGTTATAAGTGCATAAACAAACTACTAGTGCTTATTAACATCTTATAAATAGTTAATTAAGGAACCTTCATCTAAAGCATTACCAAAATAGGGAGCTGTTTGTTTGTACATTGTCAAATCAAATATTCTACATTAATAGGCCACAAATATACCGTCATATGTGAATTTAAAACTTTCATCAATGATTTTATTGCCCTGTTTTTACATTATTTTCTATTTATTTCAAAGTTCATAGAACATTTCTCCAAACAGATACCTGCCATCTTGACTAGTATGGTGTATTACTTTTCTGCAAAAGCCCAATGGTTATGATTGGAAACTTAAAATGAACATGAAGTACCTTGATCATGTGCTCCTGGACACATGACGGGTCGCTGCTGCCCAGGATGCTGAGCAGCTCGTCGTCGGAGATGAAGAAGAAGCGAGGGAAGGCGTTGCGTTTGGAATCCAGGTAGTCGTTGAGGCTCTTCTGACACTTCTCCATACCGTCGCTCAAGCCCTGCAGCTCAGCCAGTCTGTTCGCCACCAGGCAGCAGCGCTTAATGTTGGGATCCTTCACCGCATCACTCATGATCTACAGAGAAAAAAATATTCAAATGCTTTGGTTTGTAGTTAAAACGTCTGTAATTGCTGGGTTCTATCCACATGAAATAAAAAACATTTTATGTCAGCACTAGTGAGCAAAATGTATTTTGTTTTCTACAGTGGCAAAAAGCTGTGGTATTATTCATTCACACTGTAGTCACTAAAAACAAGTGACACCATAGTTTGTATGGAAAATAGGGTGACCAGACACACTGTCCTCCTTTTTGGAGCCAAAAAAACGTCCTGAAGGAATTTCTAAATTAACCCCAAATGTCTGTCATTTTAACTCTCTAGCAGTCAACAGCTTTGTGTGGGCCACTTCTAAGTTTTGGCGACAGTCTTGGCACATCTGATCAGATACAATCACCAGCTCCTCTGCAGCAGTGCCTTTTCCCTCCTGCACCTCTGTGCTCTCACACCTGACACAGCGAGTGGACAGGCTGCTCTCATCAGAAAATGCACCAATAACTGATTCATCTTATTGTGAAGACAGGTAGGCTACCATGGTTAAGTTCAATGTCATAACAAAGTGCTTCATGTCTCAAACTCTAAACCACATTTAATCTCACAAAAATGGAACTATTTTTTTGCGCAGACACATCCCAGATGAAATGTCAGTGCAGTTTTCAGTGCGATGTAAACCATTACACGCACATGGGAACAGTCTCTCCCTCTCAGCAGTGTCCTATTATCATAAACACAAAATAAAATGTGCGTCCAAACGGCCTGATTGAGGCTTAGAACCTGTAGTGTTTGTTAACTCTATCTAAAGCACAGACTGAGAAGTGCACAAGAGCAGGAGCAGCTCTATCAGAGCTGGAGGACCACCACAGACTGAAAATAACCTGAGGAAAAATATTTAGCTACGTGGGCTTCTAGAATTGAGCTCTAAAATGCATTGTTGTTAAACGTTTTCCTGATGAGGACCACAGACCATCTGATACACATAATCACAATATTCAATTCTAGAGATGAGATTCCAAATCAACAGCAACAGATTTTTTTTCTCCTCCTTTTTGATAACCTGTGCGTGGTACACACAGTGCCAGAGAAACACAGCAAGGATGGGACCAAGCTGGTACAGACAGCAAGAACAGGGGTTTCCTCTGGGTTTATATCTGAGAATCACTGGACCACTCTAAGATGTAATAACAACCCCACTGCCCCACTGGGATATCTGCAGATGAACAGGGTAAACGTGACCATGCTCCTCTGTCTCCGGGCTACATATAGCACTAGACCGAGTCTGGTGACAATGAAAACACCACCCACTGCCTTGAATTTCTTGTCTATGTTGTCAAACTTCTTGGCCTCTTCGGGCAGCTGTGAGCGGATGTCTCCACCGATGAAGATGCTCTTCAGGTACATCCACTTCCGCTGCACCAGTAACCACACCTGCACACACGCACACGCACACATATATACACACACGCAAAAAAGAACAATCTTTCTATTTATCTTAATTGTGTTTCCAAACTGTCCTTAGCAAATCTATGGAAATACAGTCCCGAGGTTTCAGACCAGTTCAAAAAATGGCAAAAGTCACATTTTTCATGGTTAGATCTTAACAAGGTTCCAAGTAGAGCTTCAATAAGCAACAAAAAAATGGGAGCGAGACAAAAAAAAAAGTTTTAGTAAACATTTTATTGATTAAACTGAAATAGCCTGTTCTGCAGCAGATCAAAAGCTTAGGGCCACATGCCTTTAAAGGACAAATATTATGCAAAATTGACTTTATAGAAGGAAAAGGTCAAGTGGAAGACCCAAATAAATGACACCAGCACTGAGTCGGAGGATCTGATTGGTTGTCCGTGAAGACACTGGACAATCCTCAACCCAAATTATGTCTGCCATAATGTGGTGCAGGTCAAACGGCCCCTGGCTCTGTGCAGATGTTGCAGAAAGCATCCCTCAGGACTGAGGGCCTCGTCTGTGGAACCACTGGGTTTTTAACAGGACAAGGCTACAGTTCACAAAGCCCCAGGACAAAGGACTTCTTCAGGAGAAGAACATCCCTCTTTTGGACCGTCCTGTGTGTTCCTCTGATCTAAATCCAACTGAGACCCTTTGGGGACGGACGGCAAGGGACGTTTACACAAATGGAGCACAGTCCAGACAGTAGATGTCCTTCATGAGGCCGTCTGCACCACTTGGACAAATGTTCCCTCTCACCTCCTGGAAACACTTGTATCAAGAGCCACAACCAATGTTTGAAGTGATCAACAATAACAGTGGAGCTACTCATCACTGAGTTCATATCTGGGACTTTGATTTCTGTCTTGAGGGGGGTTTCAGGGTTGTTTTTGAGGTGTGGTTCTAAACGTTTGATCAGCTGCAAAACAGACTATTTCAGTTTAATTGTTGTTTTCAACAGAATGTTCACTCAAACGTTGTCTCAGTCCCATTTCTTGGTGCTTATTGAACCTATACCTGGAACCTTGTTAAGATCAAACTATGCAAAATGTAAGTTTTGCCATTTATTCAGCTGGTCTTAAACTTTTGATCGGGACTGTATTTGGTCATTTTATTTCCAGAACCCGAGAGGTGGAAGGTAATGTTATGGTCCTTTCAGATCAGTCTAAGATGGCTATCGCAGCAGCAGGAGTTATCACAGGTATATTTTTTGGAGAGGGCCGATCATAGTTATTGTTTTCCTCTTTAAGGAAAACATAAAAGACTAAGAGACTCAGAGCTGAGCCCAGTGAGTAGGAAGCCTCACTAGTTCTTACTTCGATGGTCTCGCTGATGAGGGACAAGTTCTTCTCCCACTGCTGGATGGTGGTGAGGAAGGGCCCCACAAAGTGACTGCCCCCCATGCTCTGGAGGTTCATGGTGTCATTGTCCACACTGAGCTGCACCTCCTCTACGGAGGCTATGATGGTACCGCGCTCCTTGGTGCCTTTGAAATAAGGCTGGATGGTGAAGGACATCCTCTCCCAGGTCTCCACCACCTCCTTTACGCCCTGCAAACAACACACACATCGAGGGTCAATCAACATTCACCTTGTTATAGTAAGAGTCACCATGTGCCGCTCAGGGGGTTGCACTGTAAATTAAATAAAATGGGGTACCTTTCAATCTGGGTTTGAATAAGGGACTGTATTAGGATGCAATAGGTCAATCATAAAATAAGAATACTTATTGTTTTATAATCTTATACTTATTCTGATGAAGAATAAATAACGTGATATAGCAGGATGACAATTTACACACAACTAAAACATTTTTTCTGACAGCTTAAACAATAATTTGACAAAATAAAGGTGTTCAGATGATAACTATTGTGTCAATTATATGGATTTTGGCCTTTGTTTACAGTATGTCACATCTGCTGCACATGTTCAACCAGGAACTTCACTAAAATTGTAGACAAGGTTTGAGAGGGAGTCATCTGGACATTGGTTTTAAAACAAGTGTTCGATGGATCACTCCTTTCCAAAAATCTGCTACTTTTCCATAGAATGTTCCCATGGGCTTTCTATGGACAAAGGAATGAGGATTCTCTGTCGGGTTGGGGGTATGGAATATTAATTCTGCTACTGCAGGTGAACCGTTTGAGCTAATCTTGGACTGAATTTGAAGCAAATGAATTGGGGAGGTTTTCTATTTATACATATAGAACAGTAATGCCATGACGCAGTGTCACAATGCAACAGTTTGTGAAGAGAATTCCTCCATGAGAAAGCCTTTTTTGGTGCTAATTTCATAAATATATTGTCTGATAATTGGAAACTGATATGTATTGTAAAAGAAAAACGTCATTTGATGTATTGTTTTTACACGTGACCATTTGTCAGCAGTGTCTGTATGAATTGTCTGCACCCAACCCTGTAGCTACAAGTGTCAAGAGGGGCACCTGGGGTCTTTGTTTCTCTGTTCCTTCCTAGGCCAGCTAAACAAAAGCTCCCATTTGGCCTCTCCAATCCAGGAAGCACCATTTACATTCTTATTTAACCACCTGGACCCCCTATGGTTAACCAGTCTCCTCACTCAAAGAGACACCACCAGAGACATTCTAATTTGATCGTCTGGACCGCCCCTGCATGTAACCACTCTAATGTGTATTGTAATGTACCCCCCTACCTTGTGACTGCCTGTTTCTCAGTGGCCCTCATGGGCCGGCCCACTGTAACTCTATATATATTGCTGTGTTTGGTCACCCGTGTAATTGAGACAGAACATCTGTCTGATGCATCATAGAATAAAGAATCCACCTTTTTGAGAGAGACAGCGCTCTTGTGCAAATTATTATTTTCCTCTGGACTTGCCACATTAAATTCTACAACAGGGTCAAAGCTTTCACTTCTCTTTATTCCCACGTGACCCCATGCTCCCTCGCCCCCCTGCTCCATGAGGCTATGGCCCCTCCCCAGTGTAGACACTTGCTTTCTCGATGCTCAGCTCCTTCACCGCAGATGTGACGATGTCTCCGATCACGCTTGCATGTTTGTGCAGCTCCATAGCAAACATGTTCTCCAGAGTGAAGCTCTCAGCATTCATCTCAAAACTGGTGCCGGTGCGCTCCATCAGTTCCTTCCAGTGTCTGAAAAAAAGATATTACGTATGTTTACAATGTATAATCAGAGAGCTGGTCCTGCAAAAAACAGTAATGAACAAATCAGAATCAGAATCAGAAACGGTTTATTGCCATTGTCAGTGATCAAAATTCATAGGAACATAAAAACATAGGAACTTGCTTCAGTGTTAGGTGCAACATAAAACAATGAATAAAATACAATAAAATATATAAAAGAGACATGCATAAGATTAAGAATAAAATAGACTAAGATAGACTAAGACTATATACAGAAATGTACAGTTGGCAGACAATGCAAATGTACAAATGTGGCAGTGCAGATAGATAGTTCTTATATAATATATTGTTAAAGTGGCAGGTGTTACAAAGTGTTCATGAGTCCAACGGCAGAGGGAAAGAAACTGTTCTTGTGGTGGGAGGTTCTGGTCCAGATGGAGGTTCTGGTCCGGATGGACCGTAGCCTCCTGCACGAGGGGAGGGGCTCAAATAGTCCATGTCCAGGTGAGAAGGGTCAGCTGTGATCCGACCTGCTCCCCGAGTCCTGGAGACGTACAGGTCCTGGACAGATGGAAGGCTGCAGCCCATCACCTTCTCAGCAGAGGCACAATGTGCTGTAGTCTCTGTTTGTCCCTGGCTGTGGCTCCTGTACCACACGGTGATGGAGGAGGTGAGGATGGACCACACGGTGATGGAGGAGGTGAGGATGGACCACACGGTGATGGAGGAGGTGAGGATGGATCACACGGTGATGGAGGAGGTGAGGATGGACCACACGGTGATGGAGGAGGTGAGGATGGGCCACAGGGTGATGGAGGAGGTGAGGATGGACCACACGGTGATGGAGGAGGTGAGGATGGACCACACGGTGATGGAGGAGGTGAGGATGGACCACACGGTGATGGAGGAGGTGAGGATGGGCCACAGGGTGATGGAGGAGGTGAGGATGGACCACACGGTGATGGAGGAGGTGAGGATGGACTCGATGATGGCCGTGTAGAACTGCACCATCATCTGCGCCGGCAGCTTGTATTTCCTCAGCTGCTGCAGAAGTACATCCTCTGCTGGGCCTGATTGATGATGGAGCTGATGGTCGGCTCCACTTGAGGTCCTGAGTGATGGTGCTGCCAAGGAAGCGGAAAGAGTCCACGGTGGTGATGGAGAGTCTGTCATGGCGAAGGGGGCTGAGACTTTCCTGAAGTCCACGATCATCTCCACTGTCTTCTGGGCGTTGAGCTCCAGGTTGTTGTCGCTGCACCAGGACACCAGCCGGTCCACCTCCCTCCTGTAGACAGACTCATCACCGTCTGAGATGAGTCCGATGAGGCTGGTGTCGACCGCAAACTTGATCAGTTTTACAGAGTCGTGGCTGGAGGTGCAGCAGTTGGTGTACAGGGAGAAGAGCAGAGGAGAAAGTACACAGCCCTGTGGAGTTCCTGTGCTGATGGTCCGAGTGTCTGAGACATTCTTCCCCAGCCGCACGCACTGCCTCCAGTCCGTCAGGAAGTCAGTGATCCACCTGCAGATGGAGTCAGGCACGTTGAGCTGAGAGAGCTTGTCCTGGAGCAGAGCAGGAGGACGGTGTTGAATGCAGAGCTGAAGTCCACAAACAGGACCCTGGCGTAGGTTCCCGGGGAGTCCAGACGCTGCAGGATGAAGTGGAGGGCCAGGTTGATGGCGTTGTCTACAGATCTGTGGCTCTGTAGGCGAACTGCAGTGGGTCCAGGGCGGAGGAGGTGAAGGACTTGAGGAGGGGCAGGACCAGGCGCTCAAAAGACTTCATGACGACAGGCGTCAGTGCCACAGGCCTGAAGTCATTAAGTCCAGTGATCCGGGGTTTTCTTGGGGACAGGGACGATGATGGACGACTTGAAGCAGGCTGGGACATGGCATGACTCCAGGGAGGTGTTAAAAATGTCTGTGAAGACAGGAGTCAGAGGGTGACGGGGGAGACACCGTCTGGTCCAGCAGCTTTTCAGGGGTTGGACTTCCGAAACTGTTTTCTTACATTGTCCCAACAAGAACCTAAAAGGCCTCGCTAGGATACAAACTGTAATGTAAGATGAAATGTACGTTTGGTTTGTGTCCAAATGGTAAATCAAAGAAAAAAAAAAGAATATTCACTGATCAGCAGAATATTTTAAAACTGAATTAAGTTAGAGAATAGGTTGTTTTCATTTTAGAATCTCTATCATTTAAACTAACAATCTATGATAGAATTTGCTATTTAACTGTCAGATTCTAAATTTGTTAACCTAGTTTATGGTTCATATCAAAGAATTTCCCCTTGGGGATGAATGAATGTAATTCTGATTCTGATCTCTGCAGCTACTGGGCCTATCCACATGACACTAGCACAAAGTTCAATGTTCTCTTGAAATATTTTTTTAAGTTTTTAAAGTTGAAAGCAGAGGAAACTTGAAAGCTTAATAGCTTTATTAATAGCGTAATAATACAACTTAAACTGGGGATAAACAACATGACTTTCCCCGTGGTGAGAGAGGGATTATAGAGAGACTGGTGGAGGTTATGAAACATTCTATTCTCTGGAGATGGATCAAACCAATAATAAAACCGATAAAACCAAACAATCTCCAGGACACAAGCAGCAAGCCAAATACTTTTTGGGCAATAACAATTCCTTTAACTGGATAAATGAAATATAGATAGTTTATATAATACTGTAGAACATTGCGGGCAAAGCAAAAACTAGATGAAATGATTGAAATGAATTTCATATGAGAAAATCAGTAGACGGACCCTTAACTAGAAAACCTGCATAGTGCACCTTTAACAACTGTCTGTCAAGAGAGAGTGCACACTACACATCTCAGATTAACAGCAGATGGATACTTCTACCCTACAAAGTACAATCAATAATCCACAACTGCAATTTATTTAATAGTTCAAAGTTGTGGCGCTTGATAATTCACTCTGGATTTACTAAAATGGACATTAAAAGTGGCAACTGGTGAAAAAACTGGGACAGGTTTCTGTGTGGAGTTTATCAGAGGAAAACTGGAGCTGCATACATAGTGCAGCCATCAATAAGCGCAGGAAAAGAGGTGATTAACGTGGTTTGTTTATTGGCGTTTCAGCTCTGGTTGTAAGCGTAAAAGTAGTGCGGGTGCCCTATATGTATAATTTAACTTCAGTTTAGGCAGGAATATTAAGCATCCCACTCCCTGTTGCCATTGATTGTGCATTGTTCTCTCAAAAAAATGACAATAGAAAGTTTTAGCCCTGATTCTTTTTCCAGCGTCTCCTCCACTTCTTTTGATTGGCCGCTGGGCTTCATGTGTGCAGTAGTGTCAGTAACAGTCCACTGTACCAGAGTGCATTTGAAATTAAAACATGTTTGAAGAATTGCGATTGTGGATTGACGTCCACAAGAATTCGTGTAGTCTGTCCTCAGCTTTAGGATTTAAAGAGTTTCATGTTCGATAATCACAAATTAGAGAAGGAGAAAAGAGTTGCAAATACCTGCGCCACAATTTTTTCATTATTTTGTTAGTATTGGTGTGCAATTTGAACTCAAAATAGCATTATGTAAAACGTAAGGATTAAACAACTCCGAGCAAAACTGTGCAAGTTATTTAATCCGCATATATCATCGTCCCACAAACTGCAATAGCCAATTGGTGAATATACAACTTGTTTGTAGTTCGTTTGCTGTCTGAGGGTTTCATTATCTCTCTCTGTCTTCAGTTGATGCTAGTTCATCCTAACAGCAACTTGTTTACCCGTTACCTGCTTTGGTTAGTGAAAACAAAGGTCTCCATCGAGGGAAGACACAGAATTCAACAAATAAGTAGAATATATTTTTCTATGCGTGATCCGCTTTGTTGCCACTCCGGATTTTTGCATGTTTTCATAAAATTCACACTTTTATCTCGTAAACTTTTCAGATCCAATCAGAAAATATTTCTTCTTTTCAACAAAGCTGTAATCCTCTGCCACCACACATCTGTTTATATTGAGAAAGATTTCCTAACGCGATTGTGCAAACAGTTTCACAATGTGACACATCCACACCAGCGGTCAGTTATTCTGTTGGAGTCATTTCCACATGTGCTCTCGGCTGATAGCCAAGGGAGCATCACGCATGGCGATAGCTGTCCACTGTTTTCGCCTGAAAAAACACTCAAAAGGTACAAGTAACACAAAACATGCAAGACATATGAGTGGCAACAAATTCATTTAGATTCCCTGATAAATCTAGATGATAAAGTGCATGAAAAGGCTTATATGCTGATGTCCACAGTGGAGTGATCTAGAACAGTGATTATCTTCTGTCAGAACTACTTGTGCGGTTATTTAAAAATAACGAACTCTAGTTAGTATTAGAATTCTGACTGAGCAGGTATAACAACATGTATTCAGATTTTGGGAATGTTGTAGAATTTTCTATCTCGTGCATAGTCTTAACAAGGGCACCTCCATTTCTACCATTGTTGACATTTCTGAGTGGTTAGCTCTATCTACGACGGGCGTCATCCCACTGTTACAAATTTGTCCTTCTCTAACATTATCAGTTTTCTTGGTCAACATGTCTCCCACAAGTGGTATGCTATGCACTTCTCATTTTACCTCTGTGTGTGGAGCATAGTCAGGCTTGAATAGCCAATACTAGCACTTAAAACTTCTCCTGCCTCAGACATCCAAAGTCTCCTGCCTCTCCTTACAACTCTAGAACTTGTTGGGACACACTTGTTTTCCCTAACAGGGAAAGTAACCCCTTATTTGTACCACCTCCGTCACATCAGACGCATGTCTGCCATACAGCTATTTCACACATTCCAATTTACATTTACTCGAGCCAAATACTCATTGTTACATATCGTTGCTTCAGCACAGAGGCGTGAAAACATTAAATCGTTTAAATCGTTCATCACTAAACAGCTAAATTTAAATTTCATTAAAATGCAAAATGCAGTTACTGCAGTCGTTTGAGGCTGTAATCATGCCGTAGTATTGCATATTGCAACAGTCCTAATCACATACATACAGAAACACACCTCAGCTGGGTGTGTGTGGCCCAAAAATATTGCCCAAATAATATTGCCAAAAAATATCAGCAGAGCTTACTATCCATTGGTTTCTGTATAGGTATCGGTCATGGAAAAAAAAAACATATTAGCCAATCTTTACTAAATACTGTCAGATAAAAGAGTAACTGTGACAAAGTATCAGTATTTATTTACTTCCCCACTCTGTTTAGTATTGTTTGGAACCAGTTGGGACAGCATACACACTGACCTGTCTCTCAGTGCTTCATTCTTCAGGTCCAACAGAAGTGGAAGAGACTCTTTAAACTCCTTCATCCGGGCATCCAGGAAGAATGAGACTGGCAGCGCGCGCACATCTTTGGGCAGCTGCCTGTGCTGCTTCAGAAAGCCTTCAATGCCCTCCTGAAGCAGCTGGAGGTTCAGATCCACCCACAGAGTCTGGGACCACTGGACTTTGGCCTCCTGTTCAACCAACAGAGAGCAGCACTGGTAAAACGTCAAGTCTAAACTACGGCTGCAACTAACAATTATTTTAGAAACATTTTTTTGTGTTTGTTTTATTATAACACCTGTGATTGAATGAATGCAGGATAGATAAGTTTAATGCCATGCAGCGAAATATATAATATTCCAGGGTCTCCCTCCATTATGTTACGTTGAACTTTGCTGCCTCATAAAGGTTAAGGGTTTAAAATAGTCAACAATTATTTCAGTAATTGTCAAGTCAATTAGGCATGATAAATGGACCCAGTCTACACACTGTACAGTCCCAATGTATCTGCACTGACCTTCTGCGCTCGGAAGATGTCATAGATCATCCTGAGGCCGCACATGTCCTTCTGCATGCTGACCACCTCTGGATACACAGTCACAGGCAAGTCCAGCAGCTTCTCCGCGTTGGTCAGCTCCAGCCGCTGGGACACCATCTTAGCCAGGTCAGCCTCATAGCTGTCCATGATGGTCAGACCTGCACACACAGTGTCCTTAAGGCGGACACTAAGATACAATCTATCTGCTCTAAGGTTACTCATTCAAAGGATTAGTTTTTACTGTTCTTGGGATTTGTTTTTCCGGGAGAACATTTTCAGTGACGAATGCATTTTGTGAATGTCAAAAACCATCAAAGTAGGCCACGAGTCTAGAGGAGCCATCTGTCTAGAGGTACTCTCCCACATTAGATCAGCCACCTTCCTCTTGAGTGGTTCAGTCCAAGTGGATGTCAGTCCTGGTCCATCTGCAGCCTGCCCGTCCGTGGGAGTAGGATCTCTCCTTCACTGTGGTTCTCCCTGAGATTTATACTTTTCCCCACAGGGTTTTTTGTAGTTCTTGCCAAGAAGGAGGGTCAAGGACAGGGGATGCTCTGGGACATTTATCCACTGCTATATTCTACTGAACATTGTTTAATTGAACTGCTTTCTACCTGTGGCCCATCGAGGCAACTGTTGTTGTGATTTTGGACACTACAAAACTCAATTGAACTGAATTGAATTGAAAGTACAAATTTGTCTGAGAAGGCTTCATGCATGAGGCCCATTGTTCTGAAGAATCAAGAGTAACTTTTCATGCAATTTGAGGCAAGGAATGGCCCCTTTTGTTGTGGTGGTTCATTTACAGTACAGGGTCAAATAGAAACATTCATTCCAACATTTCTCAGCCATCATGCTCCAGCCCAAAACTAACAGTCTTGGGCCTTGGTGCCAGTCAACATGAGGCTAGAAATGGTCTTGAATGAGGAAATAGCTATTTAAAACTAATGAGAAGTCTTACCAACACACTCCTTACAATAAAGTTATTAGCAGTAATTATTTACTATGAAAAGGAAGTACATACTGTAGCTCAAAATAGTACCACTTTAGGATGACTTAATGTAAACAAGGAATGCATTTTTAAATATTATCGCGATAATATTGTACATTCTAGTTTTACCAACGTGTTGTATATAAAAGTAGAGAAATTCAAATGTATTAACCTTTAATCATACAGTATATACTGTATATAGTGAGGTCCATACATATTGGTACATCAACACAATTCTAATCGTTTTGGCTCTATACACCACCACAATTCAAATGAAACAAACAAGATGTGCTTTAACTGCAGACTTCCAGCCTTAATTTGAGTGTATTTACATCCAAATCAGATGAACGGTGCAGGAACAGATTGTATATGTGCCTTCCAGTTTTAAAAGGGTCCAAAAGTAGTGGCACAATTTAATTCTATCTGATGGGTTTTCAAGATATTGTAATTATGACTGAGTTTGGTGGGAGGGCACCTGTGGTAAATATTAATCATAGTTTTACATGAGTTAAGTTGCTGTTTGTTAAGAAAATGTAAAAAATAAAAGTTTTAAATGACAGGAAGTAGTGCTATGTTTTAAAACAGAATCCCTCTACCTTTGTCATGAGTTTATGATGTACCATTGAAAATACAGAGACAATTTACACACAAATTGTGTGTACAATCTGGCCTTCCTGTTTTTGAGCCTTACATCTTGTGGCGAACCCTCTGTATTCACTCTGGTGAAGTCTTCTCTTGATTGTTGACTTTGACACACACTCCTACCTCTTGGAGAGTGTTTTTGATCTGGCCAACTATTGTGAAGGGGTTTTTCTTCACCAGGGAAAGAATTCTTCGGTCATCCACCACAGTTGTTGCAGAGTACAGTAGCATTATTTAAATACGTCTATTGCTAAATTATTATTTGTTAAACTTATTAAACTTGTTATATTTATGTTTCATAGATCAATTATTTATCATTGTACTTTGGTGGTGCCTTAAAGGACACACAGTCTGTTACAGAGTTTTTAACCCTGTTGTAACAATGTTCCGTTATCAAAAACATACCTGAAGTTGCGTTCAGTTGCATTCATGCTATTTTGAAGAATGTTCACCAGAAAATCCTCCCCCCTCTGAGTGTCTTCCTGGTTCTGGGACGTATTTTCAGACTTCACACGTCACTTATCCTAAAATCTTCTGCTGATTTAAGTCCTTAAATCAACATCAGACTCGTTATTGACAGCTAACATCACAAAACTGTGTGAGTGCTAAGGTGCCATCTAGTGGCTGGGTGTTCTCAGTAAGTGTCTTTTCATAAAGGCTGATAAAACCTGAATACAGTGATCCCTCGCTGTATCGCGCTTCATCTTTCACGGCTTCGCTGCTTCACGGATTTTTTTTACAGTGCGGATATTTTTACAGTGCATTGTGCTCTGAATCCTGATTGGCTCAGGGGCTTTACTGTTGTCTCGAAATAAAATATTGACGCTGTACTGTATTGGTTTTTCACTTGTCAACAGTTTTCGTTTCTGTACATTCTGCCAACTTTACGTTTGCATTTTTTTCTCTGTGACAAAACCCACAATGTCGAAGAAACGCTCTGCGCCGACAACGTAGTGTCGTGAGATGTATGTCTAGCTCCTATTGGCAGATAGCTCTGTGTGTGACATAGGGGTACGTGAGTGAGAGAGGCTGCGTGCGCGCGGCCAATGCGCGCGTCAGAGAGTGAGTCGCGAAGTGAGCGGGTGTGAAAGTGTGGGTACCTGGGTGAGGACGGCGACCGGGGCTTAGCGAGGGTGTATTACAGTAAAATAAAGCCAAAACTCTGGAGCAACAAACTGAGGTCATCATTGCACTCACACTACACTTTGGACAACCGTGGGGTTCAGAATAGGGAGTTAAACCCCGGAGGACGAGCGACCCTTCGGCCCTGGAGAAGAGAATCTCCCCTGTGTCCTCCGACCACGGTCAGGGGACCGAGACAGGAATGGTTTAACAGTAAACAGACGCTACAGTGGAGCGGAGTCAGGACGAAGAGGCACAGACTGTGAAATACGCGAGTGACAATGTTTCCAACCTTGTATTACTATATTAAAATGATTGTTTTAAACAAATTTTGGGCTTTAAAACAGGTTTTGTTTTTTGGTTTCATTCCATAGTTCAGTATTGCATTGTAAAATAATAAAACTACTACTTCACGGATTTCACTTTTCGCGTGTTATTTTACGCAACTCCCGCGATAAACGAGGGATCACTGTAGTAAACTTTTTTTTTGTTTCAAAATATGAAATGGCAAATTGTAGTACTCAATAGCATGTTTAAAGGCCAATAACAATATAAAAAAAATGCATTCAAAAGTTTCTGTGGGCGCCGCCATCTTTTTCCGTTGACCTGGAGCAGGCGAGCTCAGAAGAAAATAAGAAAATAAGTTCTACACGGACTAAAAAGCCGTTTTCAGGCTGCCCAGGAAATCGGTGCGTTGCTGACTTGTTTTTGCACATGCACATTAAACATTTTAGACAAAGCAATCTACTTTATAGAATGTTTTAGCGAGAGACTTTTCTCTCTTTCACCGTTTGCAATAACACTGTTCACATCAAACTGGATTTACTACAAGAGTACGGCTCATAGACATAAAAAGAGGCAAAAGAGGGTGGAGCGGAATAAGGTGAATATGGCATCCAGGTGGAAACACGTGTGGAGGTTACCTGGGCTTAAAGGCCTATAGTTTTTAACTGCTCATGCTGCTGATTGTGCATCAAACATGGAATTATATCACCTGTGGACCTAAATAAATCACCATATATCATAAATGTAAGTCTGGACATTGATTTCATTCAACACTCCTGCACATGTCAATCACAAGCTAATGCCCCAGCTGCTGCAGTGACAAGTCTTTTGATTTTGCCACTTCAGTTGTTTTCCATGTTCTTTTGTGTCTTTTGGTGTTGCTGAACTCACCAGTGTGTTCTTTCTTTTTAAGAACAGTTGGTTTGTCCACACCTGATCTTTTTGCTGTCTCTCTGATGGGTTTGTCTTGATTTTTCAGCCTAATGATGGCTGCTTCACTGATACTGACAGCTCTCTGGATCTCATATTGAGAGGTGACAGTAACAGATTCCAAATGCAAATAGCACAATGGAAATGAACTCTAGCTCTAGAACTTATCTGCTCTTTGTAAATGAGATACTGAGGGGATAACACACAACTGGTCATGGAACAGCTGCCAACTGTCCCATTACTTTGGTCCCTTAAAAAGTGGGTACAAGTGTAATTCCTACACCAGTCAATCAGTAGTCAATCAGGGTGAGTCCCATCCCTCAGCTCCTGGTTCATTTGTGCTGCCAGATGCTCATGGAGTGCAGTGAGTTTCTTTAGCCGGTAGGTTGGGATCATGTCTGGGCCTGGGGCTGTCCAGTTTGGATATCTGCTGCTGCGATGGTGACTGGATTCTGTTCTCTCTCAAAGCCACGAGCCACTTTGCATCGCTGTTGTGTGATGCCTCCTTTTCCCAGATATTTTTCCAGTGCCTTCACACTTTCGCAGGTTGAGTTACAAACAGCCGGTTTATTTGTCTGGCTTCGTTATCTTTTATGTATCTCTTTAGGCGGCTGGCCAAGGCCTGGAGCCTTTGTTTGGCAGTTTCGCCTGTACGGGCATCTGGCTGTAATTCTTAGGTACTTGTTTTTTCATTGCACTTCTCTCTGCAACTTTGCCCATTGGTTCCCCTGCACCTGACGCAAACCTTGTTTGACCAGGCGACGCCTGAGCCGGCATCTCATGTGTTTCATTGTCACTCATCATGGTATGAGGTAGGCAGTAGCATGAAGGGTCTTGCCTAAGGACCCACACTGGATAATGTTAATTGCTCATTCACCCTCTGGGGGATTCAAACCCGGCCCCCCCCGGTGTGCAAGTCAGATATATAAGTAAATAAATAAGTAAATACAGGTCTCAGCAACCCCACAGCTCAGTTTTGTCTGGTTCAGTCTAATCTTTAATTCTAACTGGTCTCACCTCGCTCCAGGTTGTCTCCCACAGCTCCAGGGCCATGCATGTTGAAGCTTTCAGCAAAAATCATCACCTCCTGCTTAAATTCTTCTATCTTCTCTTTAGTGCTCTAAAGGTGGAACCATACAGAGAGTCACAGTAAAGGTAGTGTTTCCTTGTTGAGGTTAGCCCTAGTTTAACATAAGAAAATCTACATCCTTTCAACAATTCTCTGCACATTTAAGAGAACATGGATATTCATGAGTTTCAGCTTCCTGTTATCTGCAACATTTTGAGGATTTCTACCCATTCAAAAGATAGGTAATGGCTAATATGACAATGGTCCTCATTATTCTGAAACCTATGGATAGGAAAGCTGCCGTGGATGTTTGAGAGGCACATTTTCTCTCACTAGGTCCAAGACAAAACTTCTAATTGTGCATTAGTATTATGGAAACGGTTGTAATTTCTTGAGAAATTAATCTGACAGTCGACAGAGACAGTTCTATTCTGAGCAGATCTAGAGCAGAGTATTCTGCTGTGAGAGTACCTCGGTGAAAGACCTCTTGACTTTAGTGAGGGTGCGGTCCACGCGTCGAGCCTCAGCGAACAGCTCTGTCCACATCTGAGGGACACTGGCCTCCAACTGCTGCTCCTCCTCAGAAACCTGGTAACACAGACATACAGTATGCATGTCAGAGGGGCTCGTGGTACTTTAGTCAGAACTCAGTCAGGATAGATCAAAATAGCCCACCTGGTGATAGCAATGAAAGCAATGTAAGTGGTGCACAAGCAAAGCTATAGCATTTGTAAAATTAATAACATTTTGTGTTTTTTTTTTTTTAATAGAAAAATAATGCTTGATTTCAAACGTCTCTAGCATAGACATGCTTCATAGTAGACACTCCAAACTCCCAAGAGTTATTGCCCTACTGGTCAACTATACATTTCAGAGCTTTGGGTCGAGTATATTGAAGTGGTGCTTATTATAATGTCTTTGTGCTTATATTTCTGTAATAGAGCACAACTGTACCACCAATTCCTCCATTTCCTCTCCAGGCGCTATTGACCCTTTGTAACTACGTCACATGATCACATGCCAAAGATTCTCAGATAAGTGACATCTAAAATCTGAAAAAACGTCATTGGTGGAAGGAGTTCAGTAGGAAGTGTTTTTGACGGTTGGAGAGGAGAGAATTTTCTAATCAGCATTCCTCAAAATAGCATGAATGCAGCTGAATGCTACTCCAGGTATGTTTTTGATGACAGAACATTAGAACATGTTTAAAAGCTCAAAAAAGTGTAGCTGTTATCATATTGGGCTTGAATACATGATTTGTATTAATTCTTTATTGGCTAATGATAATGAAAAATGAAAGATGCAAACAGAAACTCTAACTTGCCACAAATGTGCCGCAGTCATAGACCATGGCAATCACTGCACCAATCTCTAGTCATTCAGAGAGAGCATTTGCAAAACCCAGAGACCAGTCAGAGACCAAGTACCACCTACATACCAGTGAACAGCCCCCAGACCACGCTTTTGGGCACAACCCCCTCTCCTGTGGAGGTCCACAGTCCAACTAAACAGTTACCAGTCTCCAAGCGACAAGCAATACAAAGATAAACAATATGTGTCATGGTTAAAAAAAGACAATGCATTAATAAATAGAAATGAGTTAATGTTTTTATAGGCATGTGACTGCAGCCCCTCTAAGGCTTGCTATCAATGTTAGACTTAATTGCAAATGTTAACAAGAGTATCTCTCTGCTGTTTTCATGTAGTAAAAGTAGCTCACCGGGGGAAAAAGGTTTGAGACCCCTGCTGTAAACTGAAAATATCATGTTTTGATAACTTTCTGTGCAATTGTAGAATATGTATTTCATCTTTGTTAATTTTTGGCAACAGAGCTTAGAAGATAGTAGAGCATGACCTGAATGCTGTACATGCGCAGCGTGCGGTAGCGCTCCTGGATGTCACAGAGCCTCATCTCCACCTGCAGGGACAGCTCAGAGTAGCGGACGTTTGCAATGGTCTCCAGCACACACTTGAGCTTCTCAAAGGAGTCCGGGCTCTGGTGCAGATTCTCCGACAGTGCCTGTCACAACACACAAAAGACAGGGCTAAGGGCTGAAGATCTGCAGGAGCAAGAGACATTCAGAGTAGTTTATGAAACATGTCCTCACTTTGAATAGACTTTTCTTACAGAGTCCATATTCTCCTAAATCCTTATTTTGGTATTTTCTACCATGTTGTAATGATACTCAATAACATACTATGAAAGTTGTTTATTTTCATTCCCACATTTGCACAATTCTCCATATTAGTATTTCTTTTAACCAGGAAAATCTCATTGAGATTAAAAATACATTTTCTGTTGTCCTGGCCAACAGGCAATATTAAGTCTTCCTCTCTCACACCGGGTATACACTGAATCCGATCTGGGTCCGGTTCCGAACCACACCCGCACTGGACTTACAACACAAGGCTGAAAGCATCGCCTTGTGATGTCATTAGGTGTGAATATGAAAGTGCTCCTGCATCAGACTTCTGATCATTCTAATCTCAGTTTTGATGCCATGGTTTGAACTTCAACTATTGTAACCATTGAAGCTGCGTCTCTCCTCATTGCACCTGAGGGGTCTATGCACCCTCTTCTGGCAACTTTTGAATCATAAGGCAGGGTGTTCATTACATTTACTTGCTTCAAATACTGAATATGTCTTGTTAATAATAGTTCGTACCATGAGCTGGTCTCTCAGGGCAAAGAGGTCCTCCTTGGCAGACATGTTGAGGAAGCTGCCTAGAGAAGAGATCCAGGCCTGGGCTGCCTCCAAGGCTGTGTTTGCTAGAGGCTCCAGGTTCAGGTGGATGCTGTGGTGCTCTGTAAAGAGTGGCTCCTGGACCAGCTCTTGTCGCATGAGGGCAAAGTACTGCAGCTTCTCATCATATTTGACCACACTAGGCTTCCGCGCAGCAAACTTCTCATTCACAGTGACCTTGTTCTTTTCCCATAGGGGGCGATAGTGCTTCCAGTTGTTGAGCTGGCGTTCTAGGGAGAAGAGCAGCCGCTGGATGTTCTGGGACACGGTCATGGCGCTGTCGTTGATCTGGGGCTGCTGGCACACGTCAGTGTAGAAATTAAAGGTGAACACTTCGTCATCTCCTCCCACAGCCTGAGGGGGGCACTCCAGGCACGTTCCATGCATCCAGCGCACAAAATGCTGGAATAAAAAGATCAGAATATCACTAAAGCTTGTTTAAATTTTTTTTTTACCTCAGCATGAGGAAGGAGGTGTACCTTGGAGCTCTCCACACAGTCCCTCACACACTGCATGATCAACCAGTAGATCTCATTGCGCAGAGGTTGAATCACTATTTTGGGGGCAGACAAGATGGCGTCGATTTGGAACAGAGGAGTGGTGCCCATGAGTGATGCATTGAAGGCGTGGATGTTCCTGCACACAGATGATTCATTAGGGAGATAAAACATATGACACACTGACACACATTGAGTCTTTACCTCAGCACCATTTTGATAAGAGAGTCTAGTACACGGCGTTCCCAGGCTTTGTAGTACTCAGCCATGCACTTGGCCCTTCCACTGCTGCTCTCCAGAATCAAGTGCTCTGTTTTGGTGATGAGAAGCCCGATATCTGCGTACCTCATGGTCAGCACGCTCAGCGTTTTGGCCCGCTCCTGATTGATCCGCTCACAAAACTGCTTCACTCCTTTGGAAACCACAAACCCCCAGGTTTCCATTTGAACATATGGAGAAAAAGCTATTACAATCATTATAATGATCCTCCTGCAGAGACCATGTATTTTACCTTGGAGCTCATTTGATTTACTGTGCACTGTGAATTTGATGAGGTTTGCCGTCTCCAGAGACTGAAGCTTAGCCTCAATGTCCTTCTCGTTCTTCAAGATCTGACTGACCACAGACTCAAACTTAGACACGGCCTGCACACCTCGACTAATGAAGTCTGGGATGCCTGGAACCAAAGAACAGACTGAGCCATGGGCAGACTGCACAGTGAAATTCTAAAAGATCAGTGAGTAGTTTTTATTTAATGAAAATCCTTCATCCTTTAATGAAGGTCCTTCCTGTCCTGTCCTTACGCTATTTTTACTTCCTGCTCTCTCCGTCTCCATCATCTTGTTGATATGCCCCTCGGACCCTTCATTTCTACTTCTCCCGTCCTAGTGCACTGAAGCAGTTGTAACACTGAGCTCACTGTACCCAGGGATTTCCAGTTGAAGGTCTTGCAGCCGAAGCTCATCTCCTTCCTCACAACTTCGATATGTTTAGCCAGCATCACAAACAAGGCGTCGCTCAGGCTGTCCATGACCGTGTGGAAGCGGCTGACCAGGCGCTGGAGCTCGTCTACGTATCTGCAGAATACAAGTAGAGGCAGGTCGGGATCACCAAACAGAGGATGGCATACTATCAAGCAGAGGGCAGGGGACAAGTGAGCACAGCAGTGAATGATGGACCTTTCTAGTTTTTCAAGTAAAAATAAAAGTAAAGGAAAAGACCACCTAACTGGGCACAACCCACTGTGAATTTAAGATAATATTAGATTTTCTTTAAAAAAAAGAAAAAGCAAAAGGTCAAATTAATGGGAATTTCCAGGAACCATAAATGCCCACTTTTGTCCGATATAAAACTATGGGGTGAAAATTACACATAACATTGAATGTTTGCATTTATGATTGTCTCAGTAGTACACAAATCCATTGTAATAAATCCTAGTACTACTAGATTATGGATTTATTATAGTAATGTATATTTTAAAATATCTGAATTTTGACAGATTCTACCATAAAAGTGTGATATTGTCTACAAGATAGACTAAATGAAAAAGCATAGACTAACTGTTTCTAACATAACAATGAGTTTCAGAATGACAGAATGATGAGAAATTGTTGCAATTCAAATTCAAACTAATAAAGAATGTATTACGAATGGGTAAAAGTCCTCAAAATATAGTATATAACTGGAAACTGAAACCCATGAACAGGTTGGGTTCATGTGACATCAAAACATTCTAGAATCTCTAGTGAAAACTTTGGTAGATTTTGCTGTTTAACTGTCAGATTTGTTGAAATGGTTAATGTCTCTCTAATGGGCTCAACAGTACTAGGCTAGCTCAGTGTAAGCGTCAGTATTTCCTGTCTAATTCTAGCTCTATGAGGTTTATGCTAAGTCAGTCTAAAACAAAAAAATACTGGAAGGTCAGGCATTGAACAGTGAGTTGTGGTAGATATCTTTGAAACCTGTTAAAGACTTTACAGAATAGAGAATACTTGAGTGAAGGACACTTGTGTGTTTATAAAGGGGGTGTTTGGGTCTCAATGTTAACACTAATTCTACTGTCGAGGAATATTTTGTCAATAATCTTTATATATAAACTCAGACAGCCTTTATTTTAAATGTTACTTGGTTGCTTCTTTAAATCAATTTTTTTTGAGGTTTTTTCATTTTTTTTCACAATAGCTTCAGAAAGTGGTGCCATGATTCAACCACAAAGACATGATTTAAAAGAGTTAAAAGAACTTTAAGCTCCATCGTAGAGCCAATCCCTAACTAATAATAATAAGTTCAGCTTTCACATGAATCACAAAAATGTCATCAAATTCTTGAATGTGAATGCAACTTATTAAAACACATTTCTCATAGTATTAAGATTTGGATACCTGATAAATTTGTCCTCCTGCAGAGCCACGTTCCTGGCCAGGTCCGGCACAGAGTAGCCCATGGAAACCAGGCCGTTGGTCTCTGCCACCACCTGTCGAATCTCCGGCGCAAAGTTGACTGAGAATCGAACGCTCCTTTGCATACTGCTGCCCGCTCCCACTGAAACCTGCCAACACATGCAGCATCTGTGAGCTCTGCATTGTTCACTTTAATCCGTCCCACCCACTTTTGCTTCTAACAGCTACAAATTAGCACTTCTGATATTTATTTTTGCCACTTCTGGTTGAGCAGTAGTCCCGTTCACTTACGTGGAGGATGAGGAAAAAGGTATGCTCTGTGAAAAAAGATAAAAGCTAAACTAAGAACATTTCCCACAAATATGTCCTGGTTGATCTGGTGTCTCACTGCTGCAGCTCTTGGCCTCCTGACTGCTTTCTACAGATGTTTGAGGTGAAGATGATGCCCTCCAACCCACATGACCGTGTGGTTCAAATTCCGGAACAGTTTCTACCCTGAAGCTGCTCGGCAGATCGACTCTGACACGAAGCCCTGACTCTGTTGCAGAACGGACTAACTTAGAAGCACTTTATGAATTAAAGTACGTAAAGAAGGGGGTAGATTTGACATTGACAATATATATTACTACTTATTAAACCATTTTATGCAGCTGATTACCTGGGTACAGTGTTTCACTTTTGTGTATTTGTTTATACTGAAATGACAAATAAATTCTGATTCTGTCTCTCTCTAGTCTCATTGTGAACTCAAACCTAAAATGCTTTGCAGGGCTGTTCCTCAAGTCTAGATGATTTAATGAGCCTGTGCAGTGCAGGGCTCACCTCCTGGGGCTTGGCTGGACTGTGGGCCTGGAGCAGGGGGTTCTTGAGCAGCAGGGGCAGGCTGCTCTCGGTCTCTCTCTTCCAGCTCTCATACCTCTGCGCCTGATACTCCTTTAGCTTCAGAGCCAGCATTGTGTACTTCTCTTTGGCCTGGGACGATAAGAAAGTGCATGAGAAAGTGGTTTTCTAGACACCTAATTTTCCTAATTTTTATACATTTTAAAATTTTATTATTTTAATTATATTCGTGCAATATAGGGTTTTGTGCAATGGGACTATGTTCCAATGCGCAATGTAAGGGAATGTGCAATACAGATGAACCCCAGTTCTACAATGAATAAAAATATAAATGCAACACTTTTGTCTTTGCTCCCACTTTTCATGAGCTTTATTGCACAGATGTGCCTCAGACTGGCCACGATAAAAGGACATTCTAAAATGTTTTGCTTTATTGGGCCAAAAAAAATAGAGAGCAGATAAAGCAGATAATGCACGGCCCCATGTTGCAAGGATCTAGACACTATTCCTGGAAACTGAAAACATCCCAGTTCTTGCACGGCCAGCACTCACCGGACACGTCACCCATTCAAACATTTAACAATTGAACACATTCAAAACTCATTCATTCAGCCTCACTCATTCACTCTCAGACATTATTTACAAATGGGTACAATTTTGATTTGTTTTCAGCCAACACTTGGCAGCATGGAGGTGATTAGCTTAGCCACAATGTACTTTCCTTGCACTTGACATGGATCTGACACTTTGTGGCTGCACTATAACTTTAATATACTTTTCTTGTTTAAGACCAATCTTAAACACGGCCTTAAACACGTGTTTAAGACCGTGTTTCCCCCACAGATCGTGCAGCCACACTCTTGACCATTAGAATCGCAGGTCAGCTTATAATACGAATCACAATGTACTCAAAACTAACATACTGTACTTCATTCCACATATGACAACAATACATGGTGTAACCTTTGACAAGACTCTTAACCTAATAAAAGAATAGACTGAGCACATGCAGGCGACATATGTTGTCTACTGGTCAGTGAATTGCACTCAAATACTAATGAATATTTGTAGAAGAAAATAAAATACTCAATTATGCGTTAAAATCAAATGTAAAAAAATGTAATTACAAAACAAAAAATCAGGGTGTCTATTATTTACTTTAACATTAACAGTATTTTCAAGCCTCTATAAGGTCATTATGAATATGAACAAAGAAAAACCACAGAAGAGTCCCACATTGTCAGTTGAGCTGAGCTGACAGCCACAGAAGTGAGCACGTTAAAAAAGGTGTGTATTGCACGTGTATTTTCTTTATGAGTATAACATAATATGTTTAGGGCCCTGGTAGAATATACAGTCATTTTGAGAAAGGCTGGTCCTACCATATTTGTTCCTTTATTTTGTAAAGTGTTGAGAAATCAGGACACTGCATTTACATGCCACAGTATCCGAGAGGCGTCTGGCTGCAGACCTTAATCCAGAGTCGCCTCCCCGCAGACCTTAACCAAGAGGCGCCCACGTGACCTACCTTAATCCAGGGGCCCTTACTAGAGCCCGGATGTGTCAAAAAGAACCAATATCAACACGCACGACATGGGAAGTTTTTCATTCAATCATTCCTCTTTTTGTTAATGTATAACTACGTAGAAATTAAATTAAATATTCGGCTATTCGCTGATTAATCCTAATAAAATGTAATGATTAGCGTTCATATCGTGCTGTGATGTGTAGGTATTTAGATATTACAGCGCCACGTGTCTTTTCGTTGTCCTTTTTTAAACATACGCCTTACGTAATCGCTTCTAATTGTAAGTGTTTTAATCAAACTTGTATTATAACGTCAAGTGTTTTTAAATATATTGTAAATGGTGTTGAAGTGGAGTTTTAAGTAACATACTGTGAACAAATAGGGGGTAGTGAAGTTTACTGTTAATATGTGCAGATGTAGAGCCATCATCAACAATGATGGAGACTGGAATCTGACAATGAAGAACACGAGGAGGTGTTGGAGCGCTTTAAGTTCTTATTTGTTTGTGTGGACATTTTATGAAGAAGTGGTGGATCGGAGGGGCTTTGTTTTTTGTGAATGTAATGTAGATGAATGAGTGCATGTGCATATGATATTTCTTTTAAGTTTTTCATTTTTTCAATACTGTTTTTAATTTTCTGATTATAATGTTCAATATTTTGATTTGTCATACAAGTTTGTTGAGCTAAAACCAAACAAATAAAGACATGGTTAATCATTTGCAGATCAGAATATTGTGGAGCAGAAGAGATTTACTGTTAATAAGAGAAATATCTGTGGTTACGGAGGGACAGACATATGAAATTATGACGACAACGCCATCTGTATTTAATCAGATATTACTTCATAACAATTTTCAGCATACAGTGCTTTCAATATTTCCATAAAGTGCCAATCTTTCATTCAGTTTGAATGTTTTCTGATTGTTTTTAAACATATCTTTACTACTCTCTTAGTTAGGTTAGTAAAAGCAGTGTTGTAAGTAATGTGTTTTTTTCGTCCGCGCACTGTATTGTTCTGGATCTGTGGCTAAAGGCCCCTCCTGGTTAAAGTCTGCGGGGCAGGGCACTCTGGATTAAGGTCTGCAGTATCCTGGATACAGTCTTCTTTCCCAAATACTGGCTTATTCAGGATGCTGAAATTAGGATAGTGTGTTTACAGAGACATAGACAAAACCAGGATCCTTCAAAAATAAACTTGATCTGAACTGGAATACTTAAGCACATTTAAATGCACTCAATGACAACATGCATTGGGTGACATTCAGACTGCCAACAAGGGCTGGGCCATATTAGAACGCTGGAGATATATCATAATATACATGGAGATGATGTGAAATTTGTTAACTGAGTGTAATTGCATTGTATAATTTTTCCTGTAAATCAAGGACTGGAGATGGAAACTAGCTATTTAACTATTATCTGGTGGAGAACATCTCTGTTTATTATGTGCATATTGTCTCTGTAAGTTGTCCTTTCAAATAAAGACTAAATTAAACTCTCATTTGTAAGTGAAGGCAGACAAAAAGGAATCGTGATTAAATGTATGTAATATATCTAATATAATATATCTAATATATGTAAGTACATGTTATACAGTTTATTTATTTATTTTATTTATTTAGGATCCCCATTAGTTATCACCGCGGCAATAACTATTCTTCCTGGGGTCCACATATACAGCCCCAATGAAAAGTTTAAGACCAGTTGAATAAATGGAAAAAGTCACATTTTCATGGTTGGATCATAACAAGGTTCAAGAAGAGCTTCAATAAGCAACAAGAAATGGGAGTGAGACAAAAACGTTTGAGTAATATAAAACTGAAAACAACAATTAAACTGAAATAGGCAGCTGATCAAAAGTTTAAGACCACACGTAAAAAAAAAAAAAAACTGAAACCCCCTCAAAACAGAAATCAAAGTCCCAGACATGAACTCAGTAACGAGTAGCTCCACTGTTATTGTTGATCACTTCAAACATTGGTTGTGGCGCTTGATACAAGTGTTTCCAGGAGGTGAGAGGGAACATTTGTCCAAGTGGTGCAGACGGCCTCATGAAGGACATCTACTGTCTGAACTGTGCTCCATTTGTGTAAACGTCCCTTGCCGTCCGTCCCCAAAGGGTCTCAGTTGGATTTAGATCAGGGGAACACACAGGACGGTCCAAAAGAGGGATGTTCTTCTCCTGAAGAAGTGCTTTGTCCTGGGGCTTTGTGAACTGTAGCCTTGTCCTGTTAAAAACCCAGTGGTTCCACAGACGAGGGCCTCAGTCATGAGGGATGCTCTCTGCAACATCTGCACAGAGCCAGGGGCCCCTGCACCACCTGGAGCTCCATTGTTCCACTGAAGGAAAAAGCACCAGATCATTCTGGCGCCCCCTCCCTGTGGGGCGTAGAAAACATCTCAGGTGGATCTTGTCGTGCCAGTAACGTTTAAACCATCAGGACCATCAGGGTTACATTTTTTCTCATCAGAATCAAACTTTCTTCCACTTTCAGTGTCCCATGTTTGTGTCTCTGGTAAAGTCCAAGCTGCAGTTCTGTGGCGTTCAAGGAGACCAGGACTTTGAAGACTTTTCTTGTTGAAGTCCTTCAGTGTCACATGTGTCTGATGTTATTGGGCTGCAGTCGCACCAGTCACGGCCTTAATTTGGGTCGAGGATCGTCCAGTGTCTTGATGGACAACCAAAAGGATCCTCCGGCTCAGTGCTGGTGTGATTTTTTTTTGGGTCTCCCACTTGACTGTTTTGTTTCATAACCCTAAGGATCTTTTAAGAAATTCCAAATGACTGTCTTACCCACGTCAGCAGCGATGGAGAGAGGCCCTGCTTATGCAGCTCAACAACCCTTGCCATCAGAATGTCACGACAGTGAGAATACCTGACAGAAAATTACACTGAATCCATATTTTTGTACAAATTTGGGCTTTTACAGGTACGTGGTCCTAAACCTTTGATCAGCTGCAAAACAGACTATTTCAGTTTAATTGTTGTTTTCAACAAAATATTTACTCAAACTTTTTGTCTCACTCCAATTTCTTGTTGCATAGTGAACCTGTACTCAAAGATCAAAGATGTTTAAAATGTATATATATATATATATATATATATATATATATATATATATATATATATATATATATATATATATATAAAAGCTACCTTTAAGCAGCCTTAGTATTGCCTTTTGCCAAGTATTTTAAAATCTCAAATTTTCTTTTATATTGTGATGAAGACTGTAGGCCATTATTTCACCCACTGCACCACTGTGGCCGTAGATCACCTCAAGCTTCAGTTGTTCAAGAATGGTGAATGGGATGATTTGGACTCACCAGTTGACCTTGCTCGCTATTCATCATGTCTCCCACTTTGACAAAGGGCAGGATGGTCTTCTGGATGCGGTGCATGAGGGAACGCGCCCACCGGATGGCCCCTGCCACCGGAGGCTCTATCAGGATTAACTCTGGTTTGTCCTTGTTCGACTCAAAGATGTCATTTATAGTGTCCACCTACAGCACCAAAGATGGGAAACCAAAGTGCTGAACAAGCATGGGAGGATTCACATCAACACGTCCAGGAGAATTAAGAAAACTGAAATATGAACTGTTAAATACAAGAATCTCATGCATTTCAGAACATGTTTGTCGAGGTCTAAACTACAGCAGCTTATGCACAGAATAAGAGCACATGGAGACAAAATTAGCCAATCAATAAAATCAATCAATATCAATCAATATCACCTGTATAATTGTAGCTATTACAATTTGATCTTTAACATCAAGACATTGTTTTATCCGTTTTTATCAGTTCACTTTTTTGTCAGGAGTAACGTGATATAGAGGATGGCCCTACTGCACTTTTAGACAGGAAAATTGGAGCACTGGAGGAAACCCATTTGAACTCAGAGAGAGCATGAAAAGTTCCTACCAACAGCCAAAATAGGGAGCAGTTGAGTACCTCTTTGCAGTACTGGGCCAGGATGTCTGTGAACTTGCGGAGCAGGTGACTGTTGATGGCCTCTCGGGTTCCAATGTGTTTGAACTTTAGAAGCATGTCAAAGGCGGCGGCAGAGGACCGCAGCGTCTTGAAGGACTGGTCTATGAAGTGGATGGCCTCGCCTTCAATGGCCTGAAAACAACAGGATATCAGGTATTATATATTGATATCTTTTTAAGTGATGTCATCAACATTCCTGGAGGGGGGAGCTACCTGGAGGCACTGCTCGGTCTGAAGCTCTGTTACTCAACTTAAGACTTTAATCATAAAGAACTGACTTAGATGGAACTACAACAGATGAGCTGATTGGTGCAGATAAACAAATAAAATTGTTTCAGGTAACATTACAATCAAAAGCTAATATTGGCCCTCTGCTTTTCAGTTATTCATTCAGTCTTGTTCATAGACCGTACATATCGATGGACTATGGGAATGTGACGTCACCCATAGCGTCTGGCTCCAGCCAAATGAAGCCAATCGTGGCTAGCCGTTATAGCGGCTAGATATGGAGCCAGACTCCATATTTGGAGATCCGAGTGTGTATTGTGGCAACCACACTGACTAATCAGGAGTGAGGCTGTTGTCCATGGAAACTTCCTTTCTGGAACACGGCTGCAGCAGGGTCCAATAGTCCACTGTTCTATGGTCTATAGTCTTGTTGTTGAAAATCGAACCTAAACAAAACCATTAATGCTAACACGTTTTCAGACAATCTAAAAAAAACTTTGCTGGCTGTGTTTCTTAACGTGTGCATTGTGGCAACTGTACAGTAATCAGAACTCAGCTACAAACATGTTTGAAGTGCAGAAGGCCATTTGTAAGAAATGATAAGGCAAACTATCGCTGACCTCAGGAAACTTTTGCTACATTCCACATTCAGAGCAGAAGTAATGCTACTTAAGAAGTGGATTAAACTTTGCCAAAAGTAACTGCTTTCTATGTGAAACGTTATTAAAATGAACTCTGATGAGCTATTAAACCTTTTGCTAAGTGAATATTGTAACACTGATAGTATAGTATGTTTGACTATATATCCTCATCTGAATTCATGAAGTGGCTCTCATTGGATGAATATATATTGTTGCGTTTTGCTGATAATGTTTTGCTTGTTTATTTAAATGTCTTCTGAATTGTCTTGTGAACATCTTAATTGATGTAATTTAATGGACCACGTAAAGGACAATGGAGGCCTGGCTAATGTCCGACTGCACCTGACAGTTCCACAGCAATCCAAGCCCTCCTAAGACCAAGGTATGGAGGACATAGAGTCTGAGAGCACCTCATGCTTATCAGCTCAGCTATGGAGAACAAAGGTCTAAGGAGCTAACTCTGCGCCCGTCTTTTGACGTGATTTAGACTGCACACATGCATTTTCAAGCAAAAGACAGTTTTTGCTATTTTTCAATTCAATAGCCTTCAGCCTTTAATCTGTGAAGCTGCTGCCAGACCCAGACGCTCATCGAAGAAGTGTCCCCCTCTCTGTCTGCCTTTCTTTCACTGAAAGCACCTGTAGAGAAGAATCTTCCAGACCACAGCCGCCCCGCCCTCGGCTCAGATCCGACGCTCTGCGACATCTGACCTTTAGGTCTAGAGTAACTCTTTTCACAGACACAACTGACATAATACATTGTAATTGTCAACTTTAACTCCACCACATAACTAGATAGATCCAGGACAACCTTGTCAAGTTTCTCCACCTGTTAATGACTAATTTGCATATTTAATCATTATATTTATGAGGGCTGTTCTGTTTCATTCACATTTGCATGTTTGAGTTACACCCTTTGGACTTGTTATGATCATCTTCCTCACAAGCTGCTAGCATGTAAGTATTTCTATTTTTTTTTATTTTTAATAGCAGAGGGCCCAGACACAAGGCTGCTTTTTGACTTTCATTTGTTTTAACTTTTAAAACCTTAAATACCAATTTAATAGTGTTTAAAGTATTTTACACGTCACACAAAGTGTCACATGTCTCCTTGTTTGTCCTGCTCTTTGGTCTCACCTCCACAGTGGCGTCAAACTCCTGCATGATAGTTTTCCAGTTGGCCATCTTGGAGATACTGAAGGGATCAAAGGTCAGGTCCTGGATGGGATTAACCAGGCTGTCCACGCGGCTCAGCACCTCATCAATGCGCTTGGGGTCTCCAGTGACGCTCTTCAGCTCCTGCCCGAAGATGTTGTAGAACTCCTGTAAAACCTGCACACACCAGCGAAATAATAATAATAAACAAATAATACGAATTTTTTATGCCACAGCACAGGACCCTTTGATTGACAATGACTTCGGGATAGAAGTCGAAACGTCTCGATCTTCAAACAGCGTCCGGATGACAACCCCTGAAACCTTTTCTACAACAGCACAGGACAACATTTTGGTTGCAGCATTAAAGGTGCAATATGTAACTTTTACGGTGAATGACCAGCATCTGCTTATCTTCATGGAATACTACTACTCATTACTATAATGTATTGTTGTAGGAAAACTACAACTACTCCAACTGTAAACAAATATATGATATCGATAAAATGAATGCCATATTGTCAAACATAATGCAATGCAAGTTCATTTCCATGGAGACAAGCAGGAGAGAAGTCCGCACAGTCTGCGCTTTAGGCACCTCACCTGCCATTCCTCGATGTGTTACCCACCAGATTTGTGAAGAAGTGCTGAGCAGCTTGTTAGCACCACTCACATAGTTTAACCTAGAACATTCCCAAGGGCCTTGAAAACTGCAGTCCTTAAGCTTCTCCTAAAGAAGAGCAGTCTTGATGCCACAGGACTAGATAATTACCGGCCCATCTCAAATCCGCCATTTTAGGCAAAGTCCTCGAAAAGGTTGTTTACCAACAGCTCTTAATAAACAACTCATTTGATGTTTTTCAGTCAGGTTTTAGACCTCATCACAGCACTGAGACTGCTCTTATCAAGGTGACAAATGACATCCGCCTGAACACTGACACGGGCAAAGCCTCAGTCTTAATTCTGTTAGATTTGCGTGCTGCTTTTGACACTGTCGATCATAGGATCCTCTTACAGAGACTAGAGGACTGGATGGACGTCACTAGCTGAGTTTCCATTGCACTTTTGCTCAAAACTGTATTTCCTGTGTTTCCATTAAATTATCAATTTGTTCGCGTGGTCAGACCAAAACATCTCTGGTCCCGAGTCTGGCTCATGTCCTGTATGCCAGAGCAGCAGCCTGCGCAGCCAGAGCACTGCGAACGAATGCGCTGTGAAAGGTGTGTGCGAGACGTTTGGTGTTGTACATTTGTCCCTCTGAACAGTTTCAAGTTCCTATGCATTATTATAGGCCCATTCAAGTGACGCAAATGAGGCTTTATTAAAGATAAAGGCTGTCTCTGCACAAAACAGCCACAGCCTTCATAGGGCACTGCTCTAAGGGCGCAAAGCAACACTGCAGCCTGTGGTGGTGGATAAAAAAAATGGGCAGGACAGACGCGGAGTGGCACTCAGGACCAGGAGGGAGGGAGGCAGGATCAGGGGGGTGTGGGTTGAAGAGCCAGTATCGCACAGGTCTCTTCAAGATGGCACGTTTGACCCTTTTATATTTATATCAAAATAAGTGTTAAGTGCAAAATAAGTACATTTTCAACCTATTGCAAGCACTAAATATTATATTGACAAACTGGTGTTTTCTTCAAAATTGACACTGCATTGCAACTAGTGGCAAAGCCAAGGCAAGTCCTATCTGGAAGACAGAAAATACTTTGTTGAGATTGGTAACTGTGTCTCAGACCACATGACCTTGACCTGAAAAGTCAATCCTGGGACCCCTTCTGTTCAACCTCCACATGCTGCTGTCAGGTCAGTTAATACGCACCTGTAATGAGTCTTACCACAACTCTGCAGACGACACTCAGATCTATGTCTCACTGACGGCAGGTGAATATGGACCCTTCACAAGACTTAAATCATCGTCTTTGGCAGAAACAAAGAGACAGTGTCAGCAATCACCTCCAGTCTCTCACTCTAAAACCAACAAGTTAGAAATCTGCGGGTAATAATGGACTCAGACTTGAACACATCAAATCAATAACATCAACAGCCTTTTACCACTTAAAAAAATCAAAGGTATGTGTCTAAACCAGACTTGAAGAGACAATCCATCCTGACTCAGGACTAAACATGGACTGGCCTCCTGCTGGTGCCAGAGTCAGGACTAAACATGGACCGGCCTCCTGCTTGTGCCAGAGTCAGGACTAAACATGGACCAGCCTCCTGCTGGTGCCAGAGTCAGGACTAAACATGGACCGGCCTCCTGCTGGTGCCAGAGTCAGGACTAAACATGGACCGACCTCCTGCTGGTGCCAGAGTCAGGACTAAACATGGACCGGCCTCCTGCTGGTGCCAGAGTCAGGACTAAACATGGACCGGCCTCCCGCTGGTGCCAGAGTCAGGACTAAACATGGACCGGCCTCCTGCTGGTGCCAGAGTCAGGACTAAACATGGACCGTCCTCCTGCTGGTGCCAGAGTCAGGACTAAACATGGACCGGCCTCCTGCTTGTGCCAGAGTCAGGACTAAACATGGACCGGCCTACTGCTGGTGCCAGAGTCAGGACTAAACATGGACCGGCCTCCTGCTGGTGCCAGAGTCAGGACTAAACATGGACCGGCCTCCTGCTGGTGCCAGAGTCAGGACTAAACATGGACCGGCCTCCTCCTGGTGCCAGAGTCAGGACTAAACATGGACCGGCCTCCTGCTGGTGCCAGAGTCAGGACTAAACATGGACCGGCCTCCTGCTGGTGCCAGAGTCAGGACTAAACATGGACCGGCCTACTGCTGGTGCCAGAGTCAGGACTAAACATGGACCGGCCTCCTGCTGGTGCCAGAGTCAGGACTAAACATGGACCGGCCTCCTGCTGGTGCCAGAGTCAGGACTAAACATGGACCGTCCTCCTGCTGGTGCCAGAGTCAGGACTAAACATGGACCGGCCTCCTGCTGGTGCCAGAGTCAGGACTAAACATGGACCGGCCTCCTCCTGGTGCCAGAGTCAAGACTAAACATGGACCGGCCTCCTGCTGGTGCCAGAGTCATGACTAAACATGGACCGGCCTCCTGCTGGTGCCAGAGTCAGGACTAAACATGGACCGGCCTCCTCCTGGTGCCAGAGTCAGGACTAAACATGGACCGGCCTCCTGCTGGTGCCAGAGTCAGGACTAAACATGGACCGGCCTCCTGCTGGTGCCAGAGTCAGGACTAAACATGGACCGGCCTCCCGCTGGTGCCAGAGTCAGGACTAAACATGGACCGGCCTCACCTGGTGCCAGAGTCAGGACTAAACATGGACCGGCCTCCTCCTGGTGCCAGAGTCAGGACTAAACATGGACCGGCCTCCTGCTGGTGCCAGAGTCAGGACTAAACATGGACCGGCCTCCTGCTGGTGCCAGAGTCAGGACTAAACATGGACCGGCCTCCTGCTGGTGCCAGAGTCAGGACTAAACATGGACCGGCCTCCTGCTGGTGCCAGAGTCAGGACTAAACATGGACCGGCCTCCTGCTGGTGCCAGAGTGAGGACTAAACATGGACCGGCCTCCTGCTGGTGCCAGAGTCAGGACTAAACATGGACCGGCCTCCTGCTGGTGCCAGAATCAGGACTAAACATGGACCGTCCTCCTGCTGGTGCCAGAGTCAGGACTAAACATGGACCGGCCTCCTGCTGGTGCCAGAGTCAGGACTAAACATGGACCGGCCTACTGCTGGTGCCAGAGTCAGGACTAAACATGGACCGGCCTCCTGCTGGTGCCAGAGTCAGGACTAAACATGGACCGGCCTCCTGCTGGTGCCAGAATCAGGACTAAACATGGACCGGCCTCCTGCTTGTGCCAGAGTCAGGACTAAACATGGACCGGCCTCCTCCTGGTGCCAGAGTCAGGACTAAACATGGACCGGCCTCCTGCTGGTGCCAGAGTCAGGACTAAACATGGACCGTCCTCCTGCTGGTGCCAGAATCAGGACTAAACATGGACCGGCCTCCTCCTGGTGCCAGAGTCAAGACTAAACATGGACCGGCCTCCTGCTGGTGCCAGAATCAGGACTAAACATGGACCGGCCTCCTGCTTGTGCCAGAGTCAGGACTAAACATGGACCGGCCTCCTCCTGGTGCCAGAGTCAGGACTAAACATGGACCGGCCTCCTGCTGGTGCCAGAGTCAGGACTAAACATGGACCGGCCTCCCGCTGGTGCCAGAGTCAGGACTAAACATGGACCGGCCTCCCGCTGGTGCCAGAGTCAGGACTAAACATGGACCGGCCTCCTCCTGGTGCCAGAGTCAGGACTAAACATGGACCGGCCTCCTGCTGGTGCCAGAGTCAGGACTAAACATGGACCGGCCTCCTGCTGGTGCCAGAGTCAGGACTAAACATGGACCGGCCTCCTGCTGGTGCCAGAGTCAGGACTAAACATGGACCGGCCTCCTGCTGGTGCCAGAGTCAGGACTAAACATGGACCGGCCTCCTGCTGGTGCCAGAGTCAGGACTAAACATGGACCGGCCTCCTGCTGGTGCCAGAGTGAGGACTAAACATGGACCGGCCTCCTGCTGGTGCCAGAGTCAGGACTAAACATGGACCGGCCTCCTGCTGGTGCCAGAATCAGGACTAAACATGGACCGTCCTCCTGCTGGTGCCAGAGTCAGGACTAAACATGGACCGGCCTCCTGCTGGTGCCGGAGTCAGGACTAAACATGGACCGGCCTCCTGCTGGTGCCAGAGTCAGGACTAAACATGGACCGGCCTACTGCTGGTGCCAGAGTCAGGACTAAACATGGACCGGCCTCCTGCTGGTGCCAGAGTCAGGACTAAACATGGACCGGCCTCCTGCTGGTGCCAGAGTCAGGACTAAACATGGACCGTCCTCCTGCTGGTGCCAGAGTCAGGACTAAACATGGACCGGCCTCCTCCTGGTGCCAGAGTCAGGACTAAACATGGACCGGCCTCCTCCTGGTGCCAGAGTCAAGACTAAACATGGACCGGCCTCCTGCTGGTGCCAGAATCAGGACTAAACATGGACCGGCCTCCTGCTTGTGCCAGAGTCAGGACTAAACATGGACCGGCCTCCTCCTGGTGCCAGAGTCAGGACTAAACATGGACCGGCCTCCTGCTGGTGCCAGAGTCAGGACTAAACATGGACCGGCCTCCCGCTGGTGCCAGAGTCAGGACTAAACATGGACCGGCCTCCCGCTGGTGCCAGAGTCAGGACTAAACATGGACCAGCCTCCTCCTGGTGCCAGAGTCAGGACTAAACATGGACCGGCCTCCTGCTGGTGCCAGAGTCAGGACTAAACATGGACCGGCCTCCTGCTGGTGCCAGAGTCAGGACTAAACATGGACCGGCCTCCTGCTGGTGCCAGAGTCAGGACTAAACATGGACCGGCCTCCTGCTGGTGCCAGAGTCAGGACTAAACATGGACCGGCCTCCTGCTGGTGCCAGAGTCAGGACTAAACATGGACCGGCCTCCTGCTGGTGCAGAGTCAGGACTAAACATGGACCGGCCTCCTGCTGGTGCCAGAGTCAGGACTAAACATGGACCGGCCTCCTGCTGGTGCCAGAATCAGGACTAAACATGGACCCGGCCACATGCTGGTGCCAGAGTCTGGTCAAAACATCTACCCGAATACTGCTGGTGCCAGAGTCAGGACTAAACATGGACCGGCCTCCTGCTGGTGCCAGAGTCAGGACTAAACATGGACCGGCCTCCTGCTGGTGCCAGAGTCAGGACTAAACATGGACCGTCCTCCTGCTGGTGCCAGAGTCAGGACTAAACATGGACCGTCCTCCTCCTGGTGCCAGAGTCAGGACTAAACATGGACCGGCCTCCTCCTGGTGCCAGAGTCAAGACTAAACATGGACCGGCCTCCTGCTGGTGCCAGAATCAGGACTAAACATGGACCGGCCTCCTGCTTGTGCCAGAGTCAGGACTAAACATGGACCGGCCTCCTCCTGGTGCCAGAGTCAGGACTAAACATGGACCGGCCTCCTGCTGGTGCCAGAGTCAGGACTAAACATGGACCGGCCTCCCGCTGGTGCCAGAGTCAGGACTAAACATGGACCGGCCTCCCGCTGGTGCCAGAGTCAGGACTAAACATGGACCGGCCTCCCGCTGGTGCCAGAGTCAGGACTAAACATGGACCGGCCTCCTCCTGGTGCCAGAGTCAGGACTAAACATGGACCGGCCTCCTGCTGGTGCCAGAGTCAGGACTAAACATGGACCGGCCTCCTGCTGGTGCCAGAGTCAGGACTAAACATGGACCGGCCTCCTGCTGGTGCCAGAGTCAGGACTAAACATGGACCGGCCTCCTGCTGGTGCCAGAGTCAGGACTAAACATGGACCGGCCTCCTGCTGGTGCCAGAGTGAGGACTAAACATGGACCGGCCTCCTGCTGGTGCCAGAGTGAGGACTAAACATGGACCGGCCTCCTGCTGGTGCCAGAGTCAGGACTAAACATGGACCGGCCTCCTGCTGGTGCCAGAATCAGGACTAAACATGGACCGTCCTCCTGCTGGTGCCAGAGTCAGGACTAAACATGGACCGGCCTCCTGCTGGTGCCGGAGTCAGGACTAAACATGGACCGTCCTCCTGCTGGTGCCAGAGTCAGGACTAAACATTATTTAAATAACAGATTCATCAATAACAAAATAATGGTTAGTTGCAGCTCTATACCTGATCCAGACTAACTCCCAGAGTCCCAGCGACTTACTTAACATAATTTGTAGGCATCAACAAAAATAACCAACTGAATAACCAAATAATGGTGTTTTATTGTTAATGTCATTGTTTATTTGAGCTTTTTGTGCATCACAGTTTTATGTGCAGGTTTACAGAGCTCACAGAGGCATTTATGGGAAATAGGGAAAAAAACATTTGTGTTCATGACTTGAATTAAATTTCATATTTAAATGTTCTCTGCCAGTTGAGGTCTTCCTCTGACATAACAGAGAAGGGGAGATTATAGAGACTTATTTCTTGGTCCAGTTATGTGTGAAAACACCTTAAATCTACAGTGTCCGAATGTACTGCTGTGAGTGCTGTGGTGCTAAAATAGAACAGAAAGTAATATTTAGTTAAATGTTTTGGTTAAATGTCCTGAACATTAACTAATTGTTTTTTTTTTGTTTTGTTTTTTGTTTTGTTTGTTTTTTAGAAATCTAAAAAGCATTTTTTAAATCTGAAAGTTAAAACAACTATTACATGGTAATAATGTAATAATTACTTAATATGTTGCCTATATCTGCCTTATGTTACCTAATTCATTTAATAATGTTCAGAGATTTTTATTTTTTTGTGACACTGAGTACTTCTTACAACATTGTGAGCAGTGAAACAAAGTCTTTGGCTCTTGTGTAAGGGAACAATAATCATAACTATAGATGCTCCTGTCACATTGTAATAGAAATAGTTTGTAAAACAATTGTTGTTGATTCTAAGGCTGGATCTGTCATCATAATAAAAATCATTATTGATAACAATTAGTGTGACACTTGCCCCATAATCTTTTAATCTTAACCTTTAAACCTTTATGTGGGTATCCATATTAAACAATGTCTTATAGGCTTGTTCATATTCTTATGGATTTAATACAATTTTGTTTAAACCGGCAAGTAAATCTGGGTGTCGGGCAAGTAAAAAAATGGCGGCCACTTGCCCAATGGGCAAGTACATGGAAATGTTTAATGTCAAGCCCTGTGCTCTGATAATGTTCAAATCCAGGCTAAAAAATGTTTAATTTAGTTGCAGTCGTCTGAAAAAGTTTGGACACCCCTGATCATTTTCAAGATTTTCCTTAATAAATCATTTATAAATCATCACGGTGTCTCCCCCACCACCCTGAGACACTGTGCAGAGGAGCTGACTCCTGTCTTCACAGACATTTTTAACACCTCCCTGGAGTCATGCCATGTCCCAGCCTGCTTCAAGTCGTCCATCATCGTCCCTGTCCCCAAGAAGCCCCGGATCACTGGACTTAATGACTTCAGGCCTGTGGCTCTGACGCCTGTCGTCATGAAGTCATTTGAGCGCCTGGCCCTGCCCCTGCTCAAGTCCCTCACCTCCCCCGCCCTGGACCCACTGCAGTTCGCCTACAGAGCCAACAGATCTGTAGACGACGCCATCAACCTGGCCTTACACTTCATCCTGCAGAATCTGGACTCCCTGGGAACCTACGCCAGGGTCCTGTTTGTGGACTTCAGCTCTGCATTCAACACCGTCCTCCTGCTCTGCTCCAGGACAAGCTCTCTCAGCTCCACGTGCCTGACTCCATCTGCAGGTGGATCACTGACTTCCTGACGGACCGGAGGCAGTGCGTGCGGCTGGGGAAGAATGTCTCAGACACTCGGACCATCAGCACAGGAAGTGCACAGGGCTGTGTACTTTCTCCTCTGCTCTTCTCCCTGTGACACCAACTCCTGCACCTCCAGCCACGACTCTGTAAAACTGATCAAGTTTGCAGACGACTCCACCCTCATCATACTCATCTCGGACGGCGATGAGTCTGTCTACAGGAGGGAGGTGGACCGGCTGGTGTCCTGGTGCAGCGACAACAACCTGGAGCTCAACGCCCAGAAGACAGTGGAGATGATCGTGGACTTCAGGAAAGTCTCAGCCCCCCTGCCCCCCCTCGCCATGACAGACTCTCCATCACCCCCGTGGAGTCTTTCCGCTTCCTCGGCACCACCATCACTCAGGACCTCAAGTGGAGCCGACCATCAGCTCCATCATCAGTCAGGCCCAGCAGAGGATGTACTTCTGCAGCAGCTGAGGAAAGACAAGCTGCCGGCGCAGATGATGGTGCAGTTCTACACGGCCATCATCGAGTCCATCCTCACCTCCTCCATCACCGTGTGGTCCATCCTCACCTCCTCCATCACCATGTGGTCCATCCTCACCTCCTCCATCACCGTGTGGTCCATCCTCACCTCCTCCATCACCGTGTGGTCCATCCTCACCTCCTCCATCACCGTGTGGTCCATCCTCACCTCCTCCATCACCGTGTGGTCCATCCTCACCTCCTCCATCACCGTGTGGTACAGGAGCCACCACCAGGGACAAACACAGACTACAGTGCATTGTGCCTCTGCTGAGAAGGTGATCGGCTGCAGCCTTCCATCTGTCCAGGACCTGTGCGTCTCCAGGACTCGGGGACGAGCAGGTCGATCACAGCTGACCCTTCTCACCTGGACATGGACTATTTAAGCCCCTCCCCTCGAGCAGGAGGCTACGGTCCATCCGGACCAGAACCTCCCGCCACAAGAACACTTTCTTTCCCTCTGCTGTTGGATTCATGAACACTTTAAAACACCTGCCACTTTAACAATATATTATATAAGAACTGTCTATTTGCATTGTCTGCCAACTGTACATTCTGTATATAGTCTTAGTCTATCTTAGTCTATTTTATTCTTAATTGTATGCATGCCTCTTTTATATATTTTATTACATTTTATTCATTGTTTTATGATGCACCTTACGCCGAAGCAAGTTCCTATGTTTGTGAATTTTGATCACTGACAATGGCAATAAACCGTTTCTGATTCTGATTCTGATTGGTTGTTCGGATCAGCAATTTCAGTTAAATATGTCATATAGTAGACAAACACAGTGATCTTTGAGAAGTGAAATTAAGTTTATAGGATTTACAGAAAGTGTGCAATAATTACTTCTTATCATCTGCAATTAGAACCTGAACGCAGTTGATTGGGCAAAATCCCATATTTCATGTGACATGTCAAAACCTGTTGACCATCATGCATTGCACTCTCACTTCATTCATACTCAGAGATGGCGAAGTGTCTTCTCCAAGAGCACACTGAACCACTGCCATCCAAGCAAGACCAAAAAGTGGAAATGATTTGACAGGCTTTTGCTGTGATGCAGAGTGTGATACCTGGAGGACATTGTGCAGGTCCTGGCACACAGAGGCCATGTAGTCGGTCCGCTCAAACAGTCTCTTGCGGTCGAACTCCCAGCGTCGCACTCGGCCCAGATCCTCGATGTCTGCGCGGACCTCAAAGTACGAGCGCTTCCACTGCTCCAGCACCTGCCGCGCATCTGACACCAGGGCCATGGCCACGTCCCTCTTCTGCCTGTGAGTGCCACACAGCAACAACACGGAAGGTTAGTTTTACTGTTACAGCGCAAACTGCTGCTTTTAGCAATGCAGCTCAATAACTGCCAGGGGAACATTCATCTAACCAAAAGAGAATGTTTTTTTGGTCATATTCCTCATAAATAAAAATGCAACACTAGCATTCAAAGAACATATAGTAAAACTAAAAGCTAACCTTCTGGGAATGTTTCAAAAACCTTATATAAATAACCTTTAGGGAATTTAAAAAGAACCTACTTTAGAAAGTCTGGGGGAAAAAAATGTTAGCTGGGAACCCACTTCTCTTATTGGTCTGCTCTAAGTGAGTGACGGGAGGAACTACCCAATGACAGTGAGGTGTGAACCCACAGGAGAAGAAGATGGTTTTAGTGTTTTGAAAGGCGCTTACAAATAAAATATATTATTATTATTATTATTATTGTTATCATCATTATTAATTAATTAAGCTACTATGTGTCCAGGACATTTGAGCTTGAATTGGTAAAAACTGCTTCTAATGAAATGGATAAGAGAAACATTGAGATTGTCATGACTGTTTTGACAGAGTGACCCACGTGAAGAGCTGTTGCACGTGCACAGCCTGGCACACGCGCTCACACAGCTGCCAGGCGATGCGCTCCATCAGGGGAACCATGCGCTCACTGGTGTTGTAGTGGCAGGAGATGATCCACACGGTGCCCAGGCTGCTCATCAGAGGGGGCAGTGTCTCCAGCACCACGGCCAGGCTCTTCCCTGTGGCCAGATTCTGTCAAAGTAACACAGGAGCACACACTCGGGACATGGCTCTCCTCAATCACAGCTTTTTCAGAACGTAACATCTGAGTGAGCATTCATTCATGAGAAAATTTGACTTCTGGGTGTGAATACTAATAATAAATTTCATAATTCACTACAAAATATAAAGACTCTAAATGTGGCACATTTGAGCAGAAAAATATGGCAAATATAAGATTGGAAAAGCTGTTTTTCCTGCCACAGGTTCTGCGGAATGAGTGAGAGTGAGGCACTGAACTCTAAACTGAGGTAAGAGAACGATTTCTTTCAAAATGACATGACTAATGCGCTCCTCTGTTTCCCATGCATTAGTGAAATAAACTAACTCAGTTTGAGTTTGACCTGAATCACAGTGGAGGGACCCGACTGTATATGTATATACTTTATATATTGAGGCATTTTACTGCAGAATGTGTAAAAAAAATCAAACATCTGAATGAAGAATTGCTTGTGCCACAACATGCAGCAGAACTGACCATGAAGTGCCTTTCCAGCGTGCTCACAAAGCAGAGGTTCTCGTCGGCCTCCACGCGATACTTGTGCAGCTCTGCCAGCGTGGCCTCCAGGGTGCGCATGGTTCTACTCTGGGCCTGGCCCATCACCTCTAGAACCCTCTTCACGGCCGGCTGCTTCAGCTGCTCACTCAGCGCACTCAGGATGGACGCTCGTTCCTGCCAGAAGACAATCTCTGCTAAGGGCCCAGGAGCCTGGAAGGAAAAGAGGATCACAATCACTTCCTGGTTTCTAATGTAGGTAGAGATGAATCTCTAAATAATGATCTCTAAATAAATAAGGGATCACCAAACTAAATGTCTTATGCATTCATTGGTGGTTTCAGATTCTAGAACACAATGATGTCCCATTGACATAATACATATCACAAAGGAAAATCTACAGTATAAGCTAAATACTGAAATAAATACCAATGCAGAGAAGACAGAGGAGATGATCGTGGACTTCAGGAAAGTCTCAGCCCCCCTGCCCCCCCTCGCCCTGACAGACTCTCCCATCACCACCATGGACTCTTTCCGCTTCCTCGGCACCACCATCACTCAGGACCTCAAGTGGGAGCCGACCATCAGCTCCATCATCAGTCAGGCCCAGCAGAGGATGTACTTCCTGCGGCAGCTGAGGAAAGCCAAGCTGCCGGCGCAGATGATGGTGCAGTTCTACACGGCCATCATCGAGTCCATCCTCACCTCCTCCATCACCGTGTGGTCCATCCTCACCTCCTCCATCACCGTGTGGTCCATCCTCACCTCCTCCATCACCGTGTGGTCCATCCTCACCTCCTCCATCACCATGTGGTCCATCCTCACCTCCTCCATCACCGTGTGGTCCATCCTCACCTCCTCCATCACCGTGTGGTCCATCCTCACCTCCTCCATCACCGTGTGGTCCATCCTCACCTCCTCCATCACCGTGTGGTACAGGAGCCACAGCCAGGGACAAACACAGACTACAGCACATTGTGCCTCTGTGAGAAGGTGATCGGCTGCAGCCTTCCATCTGTCCAGGACCTGTACGTCTCCAGGACTCGGGGACGAGCAGGTCGATCACAGCTGACCCTTCTCACCTGGACACGGACTATTTGAGCCCCTCCCCTCGGGCAGGAGGCTATGGTCCATCCGGACCAGAACCTCCCGCCACAAGAACAGTTTCTGTCCCTCTGCTGTTGGACTCATGAACACTTTGTAACACCTGCCACTTTAACAGTATATTATATAAAAACTGTCTATTTGCTCTACCACATCTGCCAACTATACGTTCTGTATATAGTCTTAGTCTATCTTAGTCTATTTTATTCTTAATTTTATGCATGCCTTTTTTATATATTTTATTATATTTTATTCATTGTTTTATGTTGCACCTCACGCCGTAGCAAGTTCCTATGTTTGTGAATCTTTGATCACTGACAATGGCAATAAAGAAGAAGAAGAAGAATTTTTATTTATAGAGTGCTTTTCCACCTAACAGGCACCCAAAGCGCTAAATAAGCGATAAACCGTTTCTGATTCTGATTAAACAAGTTGTTTAATCCACTTATACCATGGTCCCACAAACTGCAACAGCCAATTGGTGAATATAAAAACCTGTTTGATGTTGGTTTGCAGTCCGAGGGATCAGTTATCTTACGCAAATCCCTCCTAACAGCAGCTCATTTGCTTGCCCGTTGCATAGTGATACATGCTGCCAGAACTACCTGTGCGGTTATTCAAAATCAACGCGCATTTAGTATTAGAATTCTCTCTGACCATGGTATAACTATTACACAGTTTCAACATTTTAAATAGCCAAAATGACATTATACAACAACAATAACATGGTTTATAAACTCCTACAAACCATATAAATATGGAATAATAGGAAGTCAAGACTTTGTCTTTGTTTTACCTTCCATGTAATCATGGAGGCCTGAAATAACCAAATGTATTATATTTGAGCTGCGCAGCTGAAATCTTTGATGTTCTATTAAACAAATCATTCTCTAATTTGGGTAGATATGAAATTCCAGAGGTTAAATATAGAACCATTTATACATGTACATGTACACATCCGATTCTTAAAAATATTATAAGAATATTGAGCAGTGTGAAGAAATATTTAAGAACCACATTGTAATATTTCAATTAAAGAGAGGTAGGAAAGACTAAGAATGAATGAATGAATGAATGAATGAATATACTTTCAGAAGTTTTGTATAAAAAATATTAACAATGTGCTGTCAAATTCTGCTCAGTGGATGAGAAGTGGTAGACTTAGAGCATGGAATGAGCATTTGTGATTAGACTTATCAGAGGGTCACATGCGCCCTGGTGTCACCTACGACAGTTGATCTCGATGGGTATAATGGTTATTATGGTTAATGGTAATATTCTTGATCTGTGTTCAAAATGTACTGAATGTAGAGGAACGTCATGGAATAAGTGGTACTGTGGATAAGGGATGTTAAGTCATTTTAGACCCAAGATTGTTTATTGTGTGGGAAATACTATGTAACAAGACATGCAACTTAACATAGACTTTAATGAGCTTTAAACCATGTATAATGGTGCTCCCTCCTCAGCACGTTTGAGTGATCCTGCATTGTCCTGCATCTGAAGCTTGAGTGCCCAGAAATGTCATTTTTCACCTACCCCCAATGCCCGCCCACAAACATATGTGTAGTGTTAAAAATATCACAAAGCTCAGGAACAAGAAAGTCATTCAAATAATTCATATTATTGAGTCGAGCAAAATGTAAAATAATGATTTGAATCTGTTACACTAATTACCTGAAAAAACTATGACATCACTACGCTTTAGAATCTGAAAACCATAGAAGTTTATATTACTATGTCATCTGAAACCCAGCAAGACAAAATACTGCGCTCGGCATGTTTTGGGTTTTTTACGAACATTAGAAGCACAGTTCTACTGGACCTGTGGCTTCTTGCTCTGCTGCTCCTCAATGACCACAGTGATTTGAGTTTGCCAGTTCATCAGGCACTGCTCCAGTTCATCCAGCAGCTCGGCGTTACACAGCAGCGCCTGCACGTCCTGCTGCAGATCCAGGTCAGGCACATGAAGTTTACGGATCTCGTCTGCACAACACAGAACACATTGATTTACAAGGTCCTACATTCCTTTGCACTACCACCATTGAAGGCTGAGTGGTTGTGGCTCCACAGTCCAAGTGGATGTCAGTCCTAGTTCATCTGCAGCCTGTCCGTCCGTGGGAGTAGGATCTCTCCTTCACTGTGGTTCTCCCCGAGGTTTCTACTTTTTCCCGTGGGGTTTTTTGTAGTTTTTCCTGAAGGAGGGTCAAAGGACAGGGGCATTCTGGGACAGTTATCTGAACTGCTTTTACCTGTGGCCCATCGAGGCAACTGTTGTTGTGATTTTGGGCATTATAAAAATAAATTGATTTGATTTGATTTGAAATTGATATATTAAATGTAAAAATATTTCAGAATCATGCGAGCCACCACCAGAGGTGACCATGTGATGAATTATTTGAATATGTGGCCAGTTTTACAGTTCACCAGTTTGGATTGTGCCGTGATGTGGACTGTGCAATGTACTGTCTTATGTATATGAAATGTGTTTATTTTATAGTTGGCCCTTTTGTGACCCCTGCCCCTTGGGACAACGAATGGAGAGAACAAATCAATGACAGCTATCTGTAATGCTCGTTAGTCCCCCTATTGTTCGCTTATGCAAATGTGTATGACAGGTTAGGCCACACATTTCACTAGTAGTGAACATGATTCTATTCTATAGATTTGACTAAAGACGTTGACTTTTTTCCACAGTTTGATGATTTTGGTGAGGTTTATGTCATATGAGCAGCAGATGTTACATAGATAGAGGTAATTCCATAACTGTACCTGCCACCCAAAACAATGGCCAAAATCCATTTAATTTATATAAAGTTATAATTTGACACATAACTTTTATTTTGTTAACTGTCAGAAAATTGTGTCTGTGGCGTATAAATCGCATTTTGGATGGAATGTCACTTATCGGTGAATCACAGAGGGATTCCGTTTTAGAACTCATCCTTCCTGTAAATTTCAACTTTAAATTTTTTTTCACAAACTGCAACTTAACTGATGTAAAGCTATCAGAAATATTTACCCCAAGGACTATCCCACCAAACAAAGTCATAATTAGAATAACTTGGCACTTATTATTATGCATTATCCAGTTATTTTATAATTACTCAGCAAGTGAAACAAGTGAGAAGTATGAAATAATCTGAGCCCTGTGTGCCCGGTGTGATTTTCCCTCTTGCAGTGATCTGAGATTGTGGAAGTTCCAATTGGTCTTGTCACCTGGTGGCTCGGGTGCATGTTTTAGCCATTTCATTTTCAGATTGAGCTACAGTGCAATTATATCAGACCTTATGAACCTAATTGAACTACTTAGGCCATATTGTCCTGTTCTATGTACCATCAGTGTCTCCCACACCAAGATTTGAGATCTTCTGTTCTACTATGCATCCTAAAGACACACCTTGAATCTGCAGTTGTTGGAGGGTGGTGTTGACCAGTCCTAAGAACTTGTAGAGGCGATGGAGCAGCTCATCCCGCTCCATCAGCTGCTCATGTGTTTTCAGTGAAGTTTTCTGCTCCGGCCCCTCAGCTCTCTCTGCCTGGTCATCCTTCACAGTCCCCTGGGCCTCCACATTCTGGGCCTCGGCGCTCAGCTCTTCCCCAGCAACACGTCTCTGCTGCAAGCACAGCAGCGGCAGGTAGACCTGAGGACACACCCATCCTTAGACACCCTCTGCAGACTGACCGCGGTGCTACTGCAGCCCCTCAGACTACATACATGTGTGAGCTTGTTCCTCAGCATGACCAGAGGAGGTCCGTTCATCAGGCCCATGTCAAAGAGTCTGGGCAGCACTCTGCAGGCCTCTGCCATGTCCAGAGGCTCCACCACCATCTCTAAACACAACAGAATAAGTAAGAACGCCCTGTCAAGGCAACCCACTTTATCAAAAAATCTTACCATTTGTAGATCTCAAAAAGTAGAAGATACGGAACTGACTGTAGTTCTCTTGGACACGGTCGACGTCCAGCTGCAGCTCAGTGTGGTAGACCACTTGGACCTCAGTCCTCTGAAAAAAAACAGACAAGAGTTGATCCTGAAGATTGTAAAGAGACTGTGGGTTCAAACTGAGATGGAGGGCTAAGAAGACTCATGATTAGTTATGAAAATGCCACATGATAGATAATGTTTACAGAAAAGAATGACATAAATAAAGTCAACAATTCATTCAACCAGTTGCATCCAAACAAGGTCATATAAAAATGTAAACATGAATGGTATGTTGCCCTTTCACTCACTTCAAACAACAACTTGTTCTTTATTTTGTCACTTTTAATTAAAAGAAAGGATTTTAGCACAAAGTCACACAATAATGTGAACCTTTTTGTAGACATTTAAAGTAGAGCAGGGCAATTTTGACAAACATCACAATAAATACTGAAAAAGCTTAATTTTTGATTCAATTTTTAATTTGGTTTTACAAAAAAAAAAAATCATGAACATAAACTATACCACTTTTAACCATTGCCATTTAACACAAAACAGTTACATTTCCTACTCTATAGTGTGAACTGTGTCTGCATTTGAAAGACCCACAATGATCACTGACCACTGGAAGTGACTGAATCTCAATCTTCTCACTCAAGTCACTCATGGCCTTTAGCCCCACACAAACACTCAGCTCCTGCAGCTCTTACATAGTTGAGGACAGGTTCAGCCTCACGCTCCTCTCTCTCGCTGACCTCCGAACCATCAGCGTCCTCCTGCCCCGTCTGGTCAGTGTCCTCTGAAACTAAAAAACAGTACACACTTCACATACTACACACTACACATTACACATTACTAAAAAACTTTGCCCATTTGTCTCCAGTTTGGTGTTTTTTGTGAAGTTTAAAATTTCACTTGCAATTGCCTCTTGTGTGTCAGATGCCCTCCCATCCTCCTGTGTCCCGGTGTGTCAGATGCCCTCCCATCCTCCTGTGTCCCGGTGTGTCAGATGCCCTCCCATCCTCTTGTGTCCCGGTGTGTCAGATGCCCTCCCATCCTCTTGTGTCCCGGTGTGTCAGATGCCCTCCCATCCTCTTGTGTCCCGGTGTGTCAGATGCCCTCCCATCCTCCTGTGTCCCGGTGTGTCAGATGCCCTCCCATCCTCTTGTGTCCCGGTGTGTCAGATGCCCTCCCATCCTCTTGTGTCCCGGTGTGTCAGATGCCCTCCCATCCTCTTGTGTCCCGGTGTGTCAGATGCCCTCCCATCCTCTTGTGTCCCGGTGTGTCAGATGCCCTCCCATCCTCCTGTGTCCCGGTGTGTCAGATGCCCTCCCATCCTCTTGTGTCCCGGTGTGTCAGATGCCCTCCCATCCTCTTGTGTCCCGGTGTGTCAGATGCCCTCCCATCCTCTTGTGTCCCGGTGTGTCAGATGCCCTCCCATCCTCTTGTGTCCCGGTGTCAGATGCCCTCCCATCCTCTTGTGTCCCGGTGTCAGATGCCCTCCCATCCTCTTGTGTCCTGGTGTCAGATGCCCTCCCATCCTCTTGTGTCCCGGTGTCAGATGCCCTTCCATCCTCTTGCGTCCCGGTGTCAGATGCCCTTCCACTCATAGTAGTGTCGTTTGACGAGTTGGCGTTAAACTTAATTAATGACTGTCTAAAGCTTCTGGGTTTTCCTTTAAACAAACAGTTCTGTTTCCACAGCTTAGAACTTTGGCTGGTCTAGAACACTAAGCTATCAACACTAAAGTGCAGTGACCTCGTTAGCAAAGGCCACAGCGTGTAAGTTTAAAAAGCCCTGGTCCTGGCTCTGGTCCTGGCTCAGGTCCTGGCTCAGGTTCTGGCTCTGGACCTGGCTCTGGTCCTGGCTCTGGTCCTGGCTCTGGACCTGGTCCTGGCCCTGGTCCTGGCTCAGGTCCTGGCTCAGGTCCTGGCTCAGGTTCTGGCTCAGGTCCTGGCTCAGGTCCTGGCTCTGGTCCTGGCTCAGGTCCTGGCTCTGGTCCTGGCTCTGGACGTGGTCCTGGACCTGGCTCTGGACCTGGCTCTGGTCCTGGCTCAGGTCCTGGCCCTGGCCCTGGTCCTGGCCCTGGACCTGGCTCTGGTTCTGGCTCTGGTCCTGGCTCTGGACCTGGCTCTGGACCTGGCTCTGGTCCTGGCTCAGGTCCTGGCTCTGTTCCTGGCTCTGGACCTGGTCCTGGCTCAGGTCCTGGCTCTGGACCTGGTCCTGGCCCTGGACCTGGCTCTGGACCTGGCTCTGGACCTGGCTCAGGTCCTGGCTCTGGTCCTGGCTGTGGACCTGGCTCTGGTCCTGGCTCAGGTCCTGGCTCAGGTCCTGGCTCAGGTCCAGGCTCTGGTCCAGGCTCTGGTCCAGGCTCTGGTCCAGGCTCAGGTCCTGGCTCTGGTCCTGGCCCTGGTCCTGGCTCAGGTCCTGGCTCTGGTCCTGGCCCTGGCCCTGGTCCAGGCTCTGGTCCAGGCTCTGGTCCTGGCTCAGGTCCTGGCTCTGGTCCTGGCTCTGGTCCTGGTCCTGGCTCAGGTCCTGGCTCAGGTCCTGGCTCTGGTCCTGGCCCTGGTCCTGGCTCTGGACCTGGCTCTGGTCCTGGCTCAGGTCCTGGCTAAGGTCCTGGCTCTGGTCCTGGCCCTGGTCCTGGCTCAGGTCCTGGCTCTGGTCCTGGCTCTGGACCTGGCTCTGGTCCAGGCTCTGGTCCTGGCCCTGGTCCTGGCTCAGGTCCTGGCTCTGGACCTGGCTCAGGTCCTGGCTCTGGACCTGGCTCTGGTCCTGGCTCTGGTCCTGGCTCTGGTCCTGGCTCTGGTCCTGGCTCTGGTCCTGGCTCTGGACCTGGCTCTGGTCCTGGCTCAGGTCCTGGCTCTGTTCCTGGCTCAGGTCCTGGCTCAGGTCCTGGCTCTGGACCTGGTCCTGGCCCTGGCCCTGGACCTGGTCCTGGTCCTGGCCCTGGCTCTGGACCTGGCTCTGGACCTGGCTCAGGTCCTGGCTCAGGTCCTGGCTCTGGTCCAGGCCCTGGTCCTGGCTCTGGACCTGGCTCTGGTCCTGGCTCTGGTCCTGGCTTAGGTCCTGGCTCTGGTCCTGGCCCTGGTCCTGGCTCTGGACCTGGCTCTGGTCCAGGCTCTGGTCCTGGCCCTGGTCCTGGCTCAGGTCCTGGCTCTGGACCTGGCTCTGGTCCTGGCTCTGGACCTGGCTCTGGTCCTGGCTCTGGTCCTGGCTCTGGACCTGGCTCTGGTCCTGGCTCAGGTCCTGGCTCAGGTCCTGGCTCAGGTCCTGGCTCTGGACCTGGTCCTGGCCCTGGTCCTGGCCCTGGACCTGGCTCAGGTCCTGGCTCTGGTCCTGGCCCAGGTCCTGGCCCAGGTCCGGGCCCAGGTCCTAGCTCTGGACCTGGCTCTGGTCCTGGCTCAGGTCCTGGCTCAGGACCTGGCTCAGGTCCTGGCTCAGGTCCTGGCTCAGGTCCTGGCTCAGGTCCTGGCTCTGGTCCTGGCTCTGGTCCTGGCCCTGGTCCTGGCTCAGGTCCTGGCTCTGGTCCTGGCCCTGGTCCAGGCTCTGGTCCAGGCTCTGGTCCTGGCTCTGGTCCTGGCCCTGGTCCTGGCCCTGGTCCTGGCTCAGGTCCTGGCTCAGGTCCTGGCTCTGGTCCTGGTCCTGGCTCTGGACCTGGCTCTGGTCCTGGCTCAGGTCCTGGCTTAGGTCCTGGCTCTGGTCCTGGCTCAGGTCCTGGCTCTGGACCTGGCTCTGGTCCAGGCTCAGGTCCTGGCTCAGGTCCTGGCTCTGGTCCTGGCTCTGGTCCTGGCCCTGGCTCTGGACCTGGCTCTGGTTCTGGCTCTGGTCCTGGCTCTGGACCTGGCTCTGGACCTGGCTCTGGACCTGGCTCAGGTCCTGGCTCAGGTCCTGGCTCTGTTCCTGGCTCAGGTCCTGGCTCTGGACCTGGTCCTGGCCCTGGACCTGGCTCTGGACCTGGCTCAGGTCCTGGCTCTGGTCCAGGCCCTGGTCCTGGCTCTGGACCTGGCTCTGGTCCTGGCTCTGGTCCTGGCTTAGGTCCTGGCTCTGGTCCTGGCCCTGGTCCTGGCTCAGGTCCTGGCTCTGGTCCTGGCCCTGGTCCTGGCTCAGGTCCTGGCTCAGGTCCTGGCTCAGGTCCAGGCCCTGGTCCTGGCCCTGGACCTGGCCCTGGACCTGGCTCTGGTCCTGGCCCTGGTCCTGGCTCTGGTCCTGGCTCTGGTCCTGGCTCTGGTCCTGGCTCTGGTCCTGGCTCTGGACCTGGCTCTGGTCCTGGCTCTGGACCTGGCTCTGGTCCTGGCTCAGGTCCTGGCTCTGGACCTGGCTCAGGTCCTGGCTCTGGTTCTGGCTCTGGTCCTGGCTCTGGTCCTGGCTCTGGACCTGGCTCTGGTCCTGGCTCAGGTCCTGGCTCAGGTCCTGGCTCTGGACCTGGTCCTGGTCCTGGCCCTGGACCTGGTCCTGGCCCTGGACCTGGCTCTGGACCTGGCTCAGGTCCTGGCTCTGGTCCAGGCTCTGGTCCAGGCTCTGGTCCAGGCTCTGGTCCTGGCTCTGGTCCTGGCACAGGTCCGGGCCCAGGGCCTGGCTCTGGACCTGGCTCTGGTCCGGTCCCTGGTCCTGGCCCTGGCCCTAGCCCTGGTCCTGGCTCAGGTCCTGGCTCAGGTCCTGGCCCTGGTCCTGGCTCTGGTCCTGGCTCTGGACCTGGCTCAGGTCCTGGCTCTGGTCCTGGCTCTGGTCCTGGCTCTGGTCCAGGCTCAGGTCCAGGCTCCGGTCCGGTCCCTGGTCCGGTCCCTGGTCCGGTCTCAGCTGCCTGTCACTCACCGATCGGGACCCGCACTTCCACCTCCTCCTCCCGCACGCTCTTGAAGAACAGCAGGCATGAGGGCTCCGGCTCGTCGGTCAAACGGCTGAGGAAGCGGCTGACGATGCGCAGCGGCTCCCCGTCGTCCCGCTGCAGGAGGCGGTCGAAGCAGTTGGGTCTCCCGGGCAGGTGGAAGCACGTGCACACGCAGCGGCGGATCCACTCCACGCGGATGTCGTCGTACATGGCCGCGGGAGGTCCTGTACGGACGTAACGGCAGCGCTGCGCCTCAAACTAAAAACTTTTGACTGCCGTTACTTTCCTGTGTCCCGCCTGTAGCTCGTCTGTTGGCCGTAACCATAGTAACGGAGCAGTGCCTGCCGTCTTCGTGGCAACCCTCAAATGACCGGATAGGGCACGCCCCCACAGCGCGAGCGATTATCAATTCTGAAATACAATATCTTGCCTTTTTGCAATTTGAGTGTCCAAAAACACAGTAAAAATAGAATGCATTTTTGTAGTTGAGCAGCTTTTTGGCAGCATGATCCAGGCCAAATCATCAACACAATACCATCAAATACACAACAAAAGAAGCACAAATTATCAAATATATTTTAATATCAAGAATGGGCCGAACATGGATAAAAACCAGGAAATTATCTCTTATACTGCCATTTTGTTTTCCTGCATCATTCTTTGTGATTGAATCGGATCCAGTGTGTGTTAAGAGTTTGTGTATATGAAATTAAAATAGATCCAAAATCAATGGCTGTACTTTGGCTGGAGAAGAGTAAACCAGGGGCAGCCAGAGCGGTGGCACCATGACACAGACGTGTAGAGAGAGCAGAGGAACAAAGCCAGGGGGCGCTCACACACTTTATTTTAACTACTTGTTGGACGTTGACAGTAGGAAGCATTATTCAGAAACAGAGCACATTTAAAACGTACATGTTGGTAAAAAAAAAAAAAAAAGACAAAGACAAAAAAACTAAACATAGTGATGTCATCAGTCTGTGGGTGGAGCCTCCGGAGGTTCCCGATTCACTGCAACAACAACAAAAAAAACACATTTACATCAGAGACAGATCAGGCAGTATGTGGGCTTGCAATGAAGTAAAAGAATGGAAACCCAAGACAACATTAGACAACCATTACACGTAAAGAATCACATACAAAAACAGCTAAATAAAGCTGTAATAATTCATTTGGACGCTGAGAAAGCTTTTGATTCTGTTATCTGGCAATATTGACATAAAGTGCTAAACAATTTCAAATATAAATAAATAAATACTTAAAAATAACTAATATTGGGGGTCTTTAAGATAACCAAACATATTCTTTGTCTTCTGCTTATCCGGGTCGCAGGGGCAGCAGTCTGACCCTACATCAAGAGTTAAAATTCTCGTTGTCAATTGAACTAAAATTTACTTGATAGTTAATTGACCACTGAATCTGGAAAGGGAAGTGAAGCTTGGTGCTTGGTCTCCCCTTTTGTTCACTTTGTATTTGGAACCATTGACCCAATATGTTAAATATGCTGATGGGATGGAACATAAATTTGCCTGCTATGCAGTTTTTTTTAACCCAACCAAAAACTTCCAGAAATTATATATTTTTTAAATCTAGTCATATGTGCTTTAACCCCACCAAGGAGAGTTTTCTGTAGTTGCTGAATGAAAAATTGGCAGTAATACAAAATAGGCAGATTGAACATTTACGGACTTCATATGGACCATAAACATCCATACTCCATAGTTGTATTCAATATACACAGCCTATCAAAAAGAAGTCACCACAGAAAAAACACCTTGGCTGTACAATATCATTGGACCGCTTCTTGCTTTGATTACAGCACACATTCAGTGTGTTCTGCCTCAAAGGCGATGCTTCCTCACAATCCTTGCCGTTTTTAATAATGCTTTGGACAATTCGATTTTAGTAGCTTCTGGTCTCCTTAGATGTTTTTCTCAGCTTAATTCAGCCAATGATTAGACCCTTCTCAAACACGCTGACATCATTTCCACAACCTCAGGATTTGTCATTCCACATGATTGTTACTGAAATTAGAAGTCACTCACTGCATCAGTGACATCAAGACAATCACCCAAGCAGCAAATATCCAACAGGGGGCTCGTACCTGTTTGCTTAGTAGAATCCAGGGGGTGACCTTTTTTTGGTCAGGCAGTGCATAAATAGATTATGTATTGAGCTAGAAACTATAATACTAGAAAACAGGAATACTGAATACCCTGCCCCACCTGAGCGAACAAACCAACACAGACCCAAGGACTAAAGAGCGTGAGGCTGGTACCTTCTTCTCTGGCCTTCATACGCGCCACAAAGTTGTAGCTCTTGTTCCGCCTGTAGTTTTCGTAGGGGTCGTCCAGTGACACGCCCACACCCTTGTACTGGTCCCACTTGTCACGTATGTCTCCTCCCTTGATGGGGTCCTGGATGCCCTGCTCTTTGGCCCCCAGTCCCCCAGAGCCGCTCCAGCCTACAGCACACAACAATCCTTGGAGTCAGATAGAATTCTCAACGGAATTAAACATGCACGTTGTAAGGTGGAGGATCCGCTACCTGCTTGTCTCCATCTATAAGTTTGTTAAGCCTGGTATGTTCTACAGAATGACATTATAACTAATCTTTTTCCATGGAGACAAGCATGTGACGCCACCAAGCATAGTCAGTTACAGGTCAGATCTGTGGAGAAGAAACACCGCTCACGTGTTGAGTTTTCATGTTTTCCAAGGTATTTTTAGCGATTACAACACCCTTTAATTGAATAAGTGCAAGATAGGGAAATTCCCAGCATATCAATAATATCTCCATGGAGACAAACAGAGGTTGACCCTCCACCAGAAGAGTTAGTGCAGCTTTTCAAAGAAAAGGAATATAGGAAAATACCCATTTTCATTAGCAGCTGGTGGCCCTTGTTCTCCTCTCCGAGCCTGGGGTCTGCAGCGAGTTTGGGGGGCAGGCCTCCCAGAGCGGGCACGGGGCTGTGGACACTGGGCAGTGACGGGATGGACAGACAAGAACATCGAGAACAGAGAGAGTTAGTACCAAGAACATATTGCTGGCTGGCACAAAGGTGCTTAAAGTAACAGCTGGTGTACACGGACTCCAGTGTGGGTGTGGTTCAGGACCCACTTGACTTAAAAAGTGCTTAAAAATCAATGAATCCTTTTACACAGATCTCTGTGCACTGTGGATGTGGGTAGCAGAGCTGGAACTGCTACCCACTGGAATTTAGTTGGACATCGCACCAGTCTAGTGTGGTTTTCAGATCAGGGCCGAATAAGTATGTTGTGATGAAACTACTTTTAAGTGAAGAGCAGGTCTTACGGTGACGACTTGGCGGCTCCTCTGCGTTTGGCCGGGGATCGTGAGCGTGACCTGGACCCAGACCGGGACCTAGATGACCTCGACCTGCTTCGGGACCTGAGGCACAAAACACAGGTAGGACACGGTCACTAGACAGAGAACAGCCTGTAAGTGTGGGTGTGCACGGGACTGGCTTTTCAATATCTCGCCCCCTCTCTAGAGTGGAGGGACTGAGGGTGTGGATGCTGTAAGTGTTAAGAGGAGAGGGCAGGTGTAGGTGTTAAGAGGAGAGGAGAGGGCAGGTGTTAAGAGGAGAGGAGAGGGCAGGTGTAGGTGTTAAGAGGAGAGGAGAGGGCAGGTGTAGGTGTTAAGAGGAGAGGAGAGGGCAGGTGTAGGTGTTAAGAGGAGAGGAGAGGGCAGGTGTAGGTGTTAAGCAGGTGTAGGAGAGTAGAGGAGAGGGCAGGTGTAGGTGTTAAGAGGAGAGGAGAGGGCAGGTGTAGGTGTTAAGAGGAGAGGAGAGGGCAGGTGTAGGTGTTAAGAGGAGAGGAGAGGGCAGGTGTAGGTGTTAAGAGGAGAGGAGAGGGCAGGAGTAGGTGTTAAGAGGAGAGGAGAGTGCAGGTGTAGGTGTTAAGAGGAGAGGAGAGGGCAGGTGTAGGTGTTAAGAGGAGAGGAGAGGGCAGGTGTAGGTGTTAAGAGAGGAGAGGAGAGGGGCAGGTGTAGGTGTTAAGAGGAGAGGAGAGGGCAGGTGTAGGTGTTAAGAGGAGAGGAGAGGGCAGGTGTAGGTGTTAAGAGGAGAGGAGAGGGCAGGTGTAGGTGTTAAGAGGAGAGGAGAGGGCAGGTGTTAAGAGGAGAGGAGAGGGCAGGTGTAGGTGTTAAGAGGAGAGGAGAGGGCAGGTGTAGGTGTTAAGAGGAGAGGAGAGTGCAGGTGTAGGTGTTAAGAGGAGAGGAGAGAGGAGCAGGTGTAGGTGTTAAGAGGAGAGGAGAGGGCAGGTGTAGGTGTTAAGAGGAGAGGAGAGGGCAGGTGTAGGTGTTAAGAGGAGAGGAGAGTGCAGGTGTAGGTGTTAAGAGGAGAGGAGAGGGCAGGTGTAGGTGTTAAGAGGAGAGGAGAGGGCAGGTGTAGGTGTTAAGAGGAGAGGAGAGGGCAGGTGTAGGTGTTAAGAGGAGAGGGCAGGTGTAGGTGTTAAGAGGAGAGGAGAGTGCAGGTGTAGGTGTTAAGAGGAGAGGAGAGGGCAGGTGTAGGTGTTAAGAGGAGAGGAGAGGGCAGGTGTAGGTGTTAAGAGGAGAGGAGAGGGCAGGTGTAGGTGTTAAGAGGAGAGGAGAGGGCAGGTGTAGGTGTTAAGAGGAGAGGAGAGTGCAGGTGTAGGTGTTAAGAGGAGAGGAGAGGGCAGGTGTAGGTGTTAAGAGGAGAGGAGAGGGCAGGTGTAGGTGTTAAGAGGAGAGGAGAGGGCAGGTGTAGGTGTTAAGAGGAGAGGAGAGGGCAGGTGTAGGTGTTAAGAGGAGAGGAGAGGGCAGGTGTAGGTGTTAAGAGGAGAGGAGAGGGCAGGTGTTAAGAGGAGAGGAGAGGGCAGGTGTAGGTGTTAAGAGGAGAGGAGAGGGCAGGTGTAGGTGTTAAGAGGAGAGGAGAGTGCAGGTGTAGGTGTTAAGAGGAGAGGAGAGTGCAGGTGTAGGTGTTAAGAGGAGAGGAGAGGGCAGGTGTTGAGGTAAGAGTGTGGTTGTGGGGAGAACAGACCTGGAGCGGGAAGAGGAGCGTGAACGACTCCGGGATGAGCGGGACCTGGAGCGTGACGACTTGGAGGAGTGCGAGCTGGAGCGCGAAGAGGACCTGCCTCTGCTGCGAGAGCGACTGTCCCCACGACCACTGCACAGCAACAGAGCACACATCCAATAAGTTTGGGAATCCAATCAGTCACAAAATAGTTTTAACATTTATAGAATTTATATGAGGCACAGTTTTAAAAAGTAATTTCATAAAAGACAGACATGCAAAAGGTTGAGCTGCACTCGCCTGTTGTGTTTCTCCTGCTCCTTCTTCCTTCGTGCTCTCATCTTGGCTCTGAAGAACTCGTACAAGCCGTTCTGCTCCCAGCCCTCACTGAGGCACACACAAGTCAGAACTTTTATTCACGTGATATGAGCCGCTGGCGGAAGTGCAGAGAGAAGACCACGGTGAAGTGCGGGTCAAGAATTGGAACATCCTGCGCACTTCAGCTGAAGTGTACAAGTGTGAGTATTGGGTCCGGGCCATTAACTGCTACTACTACCTGTGCGAACTCCATTTCTCTCCATTAGAATTCACTGTCGTGGTATTAGTGCAAAATAAACAATTACAATAATGCATACTGCAGCAAAGGGGGGCTGTCACTGTTGATATTGTTCACTCAGAACTACATGAGACGGGTGTAGAGAGAAAGAAACCATATGATAGGACACGTTTAGAACTTTCTCTTTTAAACAGATGAGTGCACCTGTTCCGTGGGCGGTCGTGGGATGGGGGGCTGTAGAAAGCTTCTACTGCAGCCAGCAGGCGGTCGCTGGGGGGCATAGGAGGGGGCAGCCGGATGTCCTTGGGGTCCAGAGGTTTGTAGTCGCAGTCCTCCAGCTGAGCACACACAATTTTAATTTTAACACAAGGGTTCTAAAGCAGTCCTCAGTGAGAGCAGCTCACCTTGACGAGAGGGGCCATGAGCCCCGCTGGCAGGTCGAAATATGGCACATTTGGGACAAGGCTGGGGTCATCCTGGATCAGGGGCTGTCGGTGACGCACGTGTGGGGAGTGGCCATTGAAGCCGTGGGGAGGAGGGCCGAAGTCTGGGTGCTGGCCTCCACCCCACGGAGGGCGCTCACCTCCCATACCACCAGGAGGCATCCTCTGATTGGGATGGTGGTGCGGGGGAGGTCCTGGCAGGTCTGAAGGTAAATACACATTTGTAAAAAATGAAATCTGGGCAGCATAGTAATAGGGATTGTTCTAGAGATTTGTCAGCAATTTTCACATGCAGGGGACTTCATGGTCACCTTCATGGTCTTGGTACTGTCTGAGGGTCTCACCTCCAGGGAACTCCTGGGGGTAGTCGAAGCGAGGCGGGGGGTATGGTGGTCGGTCGTATGGGTGTCTCGGAGGAAACTCGTCCTGCATGAAGCGAGGAGGAAAGCGGCCGAAGTTGTGTGGAGGAGGGGGCTGATTAAAGGGAGGGGGCTGCTGATGAGGGGGGAACGGCCCTCTGAAGTGTGGGGGTCTCTGTGAACGCACGTACACATTAGTATTCATCTACATGCTGTGTAAAGAAAAATCTGAGCGAAAAACCTTGGAGGCCTACCTGCATGCGCGGAGGGAAGGGGGGCTCTCGCTGGCCCCACGGAGGCTGTTCAGGCTGATTGCTCCAATTGCTGGGTGGGTCAAAAGAGTTCCACGCTGGAGGCCCTGACTCTGAACCCCCCGGGCCGTTCCAAGGACTGCCCTCTCTGGGGGGGGGCCCGCTCCAGCTGCCGGGCTCCCTCTGCTCATTCCAAATGCCCTCGTGGCTGCTCCAGGGCAGGCAGGGTGGCGGCTGATTGGGGTCAAACGGGGGCTGTAGAGGGCACAGGCGGGGTTAGACTCTGCAATAGCACTGTCTGGCAGCACTGGTTCAGTTCGGTCCAGTCTAGTATCATTCCATCCAGTCAATGTGTCATTAGCCAAGACATTTGACTAGTGTCAAGCAGATTAAAGTCTGTCATAGTCCAGGACACAGATTTTTGTAGCATGAACTGCAATTAGTAGCTCAATTGTAACGCCTAGAGGCATTTCAAAGTACATTTTAGAAACAGATATTCAACATGAGTGAAAACTGAAATATCAACTACTTAATGTATTTCAGAACATGTTTGGAGAGGTCTAAACTCCACCGTGAGCTGGACAGAGCCATCAATTTTGTGATGCCATTCTGATTTCATCCATCCATCCATCCATCCATCCATCTTCTTCCGCTTATCCAGGGCCGGGTCGTGGGGGCAGCAGTCTAAGCAGGGAGGCCCAGACTTCCCTGTCCACGCACACTTCCTCCAGCTCCTCGGGGGGATCCCGAGGCCTTCCCAGGCCAGCCGAGAGACATAGTCCCTCCAGCGTGTCCTGGGTCTACCCCGGGGCCGCCTCCCGGTGGGACATGCCCGGAACACCTCCTGAGGGAGGAGTCCAGGAGGCATCCGGAACAGATGCCTGAGCCACCTCAGCTGCTCCTCTCGACGTGGAGGAGCAGCGGCTCTACTCCGAGCTCTTCCCGTGTGACTGAGCTCCTCTGTCTCTAAGGGAGCGCCCAGCCACCCGGCGGAGGAAGCTCATTTCGACCGCATGTATCCGCTCTTGTCTTTTCGGTCATTACCCAGAGCTCATGACCAGGTGAGGGCAGGAACGTAGACTGACCGGTAAATCCGCGTGTCAATCTCACGCTCCATCCTTCCCTCACTCGTGAACAAGACCCCGAGATACTTGAACTCCTCCACTTGAGGCAAGGACTCCCCACCCACCCGGAGAGGGCAAGCCACCTTTGTCCGGGCCCAGACTGCACCTAGAAATTCTGTCCATAAAAATGATGAACAGAACCGGTGACAAAGGGCAGCCCTGGTGGAGTCCAACATGCACTGGGAACAGGTCTGACTTACTGCTGCCAATGCGAACACAGCTCCTGCTCCGGTCATACAGGGACCGGACAGCCCTTAGCAAAGGGCCCCGGACCCCATACTCCCGGAGCACCTCCCACAAGGCACCCCAGGGCCTTCTCCAGATCCACAAAGCACATGTGGACTGGTTGGACAAACTCCCATGAACCCTCGAGCACCCGATGGAGAGTATAGACCTGGTCCAGTGTTCCACGACCAGGACGAAAACCACAGGCTCCTCCTGAATCTGAGGTTCGACTATCGGTCGGATTCTCCTCTCCAGTCCCTGGAATAGACCTCACCGGGGAGGCTGAGGAGTGTGATCCCCGGTGATTGGAACACATCCTCCGGTCCCCCTTCTTATACAGAGGGACCACCACCCCGGTCTGCCAGTCCAGAGGTACCGTCCCAGACCGCCACGCGATGTTGCAGAGACGTGTCAGCCAAGACAGTCCCACAACATCCAGAGACTTAAGATACTCAGCATTCTGATTTCAATTACTTCCTTTTTCTTCCAGTCCTACACAGAAGTTACTTTTACTGTGTCTAATGTTGCATTGAATTATGGGGGTTGTTCATTCATTCATTTTCTACCGCTTATTCCCGTTAGGGGTCGCGGGTGACTGGAGCCTATCCCAGTGATTTGGGCCTTAGGCGGGGTACACCCTGGACAGTGGCCAACTCGTCGCAGTATGGGGGTTGTGTGAAACACAATTATGTTATGAAACATAAAAATCACTAGATTAAACTAGTTTAAACTAGTTTAATCTTATGTTAATGAGGGGGCAGGCCTTACCGGCTGGTTGGGGTTCCATGGTCCCATGTGCTGCGGGTCGTACCAGGAGGGCTTGTTTGGGGGAAGCTCACTGGAAGAGGGCTCTTGTGTGCGCGGAGGGGCCGTGTCCAGCTCTCTGGGTGCCACACTGGGGATGGGTCCTTTCACCTCTGCAGACACATACAGCATGACTGACATGTTCTCCTTCCGTTGACAAAGCCAAAGACAGCCAAAACCAAGACCAAGACCAAAACAAACGCTTGTACAGAGCTGTGGTCGTCTGGTTAATTTGTGTGGGACACTTTCTGACCCCGGTTAAAAAAAAAGTGCAGCAAAAGCCAGTTGTGGTGGGAGAACTGTGGGGGGAGTTAGAAACCTCTCACTGAATAATACAGACCTTTCTGATTCCCTTTTTTTTTTCTTTTTTTTTTCTTTTAAACGTAGGGCTGTGCAATGAAGGTGAAACGGTGCAGGTGAATAGGATAAAATCTTGAATTTAGAGATCAATAAGAAAATTCAGTAGTTTACTGAAACTTACATAAATTTAAGAAATTGTTTTCCATCATGCTGGCGTAATGCCTTATTCGTGTGGAGCCAGTTTTCATTATTTTCTTAATTTTGTTGACACATTGAATACAAAAAATGTACAGAGGGGATTTTGGAAATCGTATTTAGTATTTGAGTAAACTAGATCTTACTGAAAACTAAATTGAACTTTTTTTTGTAAAAACTTCAATAAATCAGGCTAGGAATTAGATGTCAACAAACCTTTTGGTACGATTCATCAAAATCTTGTTAAGTACAAGATTGTAAATTTGGGTTTTTGTGTAGGTGCTACTTTAAGGGCTGATGTTTATGTTTCGGTGGGAGAAAAATGCATTTGGAGAAATTACCTTTGACATTACAATGTCATCTATAAATATGGAATCAAGTGGATTAAATGAAATAATAAAATATCTTTAGGTGGAGGGTGGATCATGTTGTTCCAGGTGATTCCAGGTGAATATTTATATATGTTTAAAAAGCAAAGTGACCAAAGAACAAAAATTGTTGCTAGTAGTATCTCGCCTTAATAGAATCTAAACTGGAATTAAATCATTTGCAGATCAAAAAATGATGAGGTTTGTTTGTTTTTTCCAGGGACGGTGCATATTGAGATTTCTGTAAATATGTCACATTAGCCAAAAGGCAATTTTTCATCTATAGTCCCATAACAGTAGTAAGGCAATTAATTACATAGTGGAATGGTTAGAAATATTTACACCATTTACATGTCACAGGTACATCAGTCATCCAGTTACAGTCCGACAACAACAGGGCAATACACACACGAGACAAACAATCACACAGACACACACTGCTATGGGGCAGGAGGCCAGCAGGGGGCAGCCAGAGCAGTTGGACAGTGTTCACAGATGTGGTTTGCAATGAGCCATGTTTTAATTGTATTTTAAAAGTGTGATATGTGTTGGCATTTCTAATGGCTGTAAGTGTGAGGCTCCATTCAGAGGCAGCACGGACAGAAAAAGCCGTGTTACCAAAGGAGGTTGTTTTTCTGAAAGGGATGATGCTGTGCCCTCTCGCTGCTCCTCTGGCTCCGGTGTGACTGGTGCTTCTGCTGTTAATGTTTTCCAGGCTGAGAAACTTTGTGTAATATAGAGCATTTCTTTTGTGAAGTGATTGCAGAGTGCTGTGGTATTAGCCAATGACCAGATGGGGGATGTGGGACAGAATCATTGAAAATCGGTGTAATCCAGGCCTATTCAACTGTATTTTACTGGGGGCCAGATTTTTTGGATGGTTTTGTCCTCAGGGCTAGAAATGTGTCCAATGCTTTTGAAATACAAAAGACATAAAATACTAAAGGCTTTAACAACAACTGCAGAACTGAACCAGGACTAAACCAGGTCTAAACCAATAACAAGAGATAACATTTTTTCTCTATTTTTTTAGATGGGTTGAGAGCCAGATAATACCCCTTGGAGGGCCTGATTTGGCCCCCGGGCCTTATGTTGAATAGCCCTGGCGTAATCATTCTTCCAGGAGTGTTCCATTGAGGAAAAGGTTTATAAAGGGCATCTGGACATGGTTTTGAAATTCAATTAAATTTCAAATACATTATTGTAATGCCATTTGTATTCTGAGACAATCATATAATAAGCTATCTATTTGCTCTGCCAAATTTGCACTACTGTCAGGCCAAATGTACATTTTCTGTATATAGTCTATTTTATTTTATTAGTTAATTCTTAATTTTATGCATGCCTTCTTTTATATATACTATTTTATTCATTCTTACTGCCAAAGGAAGTTCTTAGTTTGTGAATTTTGTTCACCGACAATGGCAATAAACCTTTTCTGATTCTGATAAGAAGATATCTGGTTCAGTTTGGGGAACGTTAGATTTGGTGATCATGATCAAGATCATGGCAACTGTTTTTGAAGCGTTTAATTTGAGACAGGAGTGTTCTAATCATGGAGTTTGTGAGCCACCTTTAAGCACCGCCCTGCAGAAGTAAAAGAATGTCGCCTGGAGGCTAATTTATTTCTTACAGGACGGCAGGGGAAGCACAGCCTCTGATTTGCTGCCTTTCTTTTGCCGTAGGGCTGTGACCGATTAAAGTTAGGCATTGGCTAAGGTTGGAAGTGGCTAATGTTCAGGAAAAGATTTGGGCTAGCCAATCAGCAAAAACATAGTCACAAGTGAGCCAATCATTGGCCTAGAGGGCGCAGAACTAAAACTTGGAAAATCTTCATAGATCAATATAAGGAAAAAAAAGTGATACGTTTTTTGCTCTATTACCCACAGCTGTTATTGGTCTGGTATGCATTTGACACACAAAACTCACAAGAAAACCCAAGAATTATCAAGGATTTCTAGCACCCGTTAAATATTTTTTTCCAGACTTAAATGGCAGAATAACTTGATCTGTGGTCTGGTACCGGCTTGTGAAGCGACGCCAGGGGGGTTGTCGGCCTCTAACAAGGGGATCTGGGCTGGGGCGGCCTGGGGCTGGTGCTGCTTCTTCAGACTGGACACAAACTCCTCGTGCTGGGCCTTGAGAGCCTGGACCTGCTGCTGGAATGCTACCTGGATTGGCTGCACCACACCGGCGTACTCCGTGATCAGAGAGGCCTGGGGGAGCAGACAGCAGACTTTTTTTTCCAATTTTCTTTCAACGTTACGGTGTGTGGTATTTTTCTACATTTCACAAAGATTGGCCACCTGTATGTTAAGATATGAAGTAAAATTCCAATACAATACAATAACCCAATAGTGATTTTACAAAAACTGTAAAACTGTAAATGTATTCTCTAGCTTTTTACCTAATGGCCATTGTGCATGCCATTTTGAGTCCAATTAGAAAGCTGTATGAGCCTCACAGTTCCCCAAACTAAATCCAGTGTGTTTAAACCTGTGCTTCTTCTCTCTAATAGTCTCTAACAGTCACTAAAGGTCAGTGCTAGTGCAGCTTCTGGAGCTCATTGTAAAAATCTGGTTGCAGATGCTGTTAGGAGGTTTAGAGCCATTGGGTGCTGAGTGGAGCTTCACTGGGGGACAATTTATTAATTAAAATAAGTTATTTACATGGTTAAGTTGTTCAAGGTTAGAGTCTGGGTTAGGGGCAGGGGTCGATAGTTGTGGAGCAAGTGGGGCTCCACTCAACATGACGTTGCCTATCAGCTGCAGATACAGCCCTCTGCAGGTTCTGAATTTAAGACAATGGCATTATAGGTTCAGTAATACTTACTTTCATATATTTGTGCTTTATCTAATGTCTGTGTTTATACATAGTGAATATTAAAAATTATACAATGTATTAACATGCAGCCATTGTGTAAAGTCTGGTTAAATCTGCAATTGTGCCCCTCACTGTGCCAGTGCACTCACTTGGTACTGGCCTAGGCCCAGGGCCGGGTTCTGCAACTGCTGAATGGTCTCGTCATCAAAGTAACCATTTTTCTCCCAAAGCTGCAATAACTGCATGGAACACAAAATACTCAAGGTACAGTACAATCTCAGTGTAACTGGTGATAACTTTTGAACATGTGTGCGGTTGCAGTACCCTGGTAATCTTCTGCTGCTTCTCCTCCTCCACAGCCAAGAAGCTGGTGCAGTAAATGGGTACCACCACCTTCTGCAGCGCGGCCAGCAGGTCCTTCTGATGCTTCCTCTGACTACGCACAGAACAAAGAGTCGGGATGCATGCTTCCAGGCTTTTGGAAAAAAAAATCTCATTGCTAATATTACAATTGCAGATTTTCAATGTATCTTTAGTGTAGATTCAATTCACATATTAAATATGTCCAGGAGTTTGTGTTGATTTCTATACAAAGGAAAAAACATGATACTCTAAACCAATTTTGACGCACAATAAAAACACCCTTTTTAAAATGAACCCCAAATGCAATAATGCGCTGTCCTCTCATCTTCATATTACACTTATGGCTGTATAATGTGACCATAATACTTCTGGAAAAAATGAATACTTTTGGTAAACCAGGGATGTCCACACGTGGCCTTCGTTTTATTGGTGTTTAGACTTGACAAGGCCATAAGTACCGGTAGTACAATTTACTGCAAGTTTAAAAGTTTTAAACTCACAAGAATGAAAAATGTGTAATGAAACAGTCTGCTGTTTCTTCTGTTTCTGCTAAATGAAACCTATGACTCACTGAGTTGACCACTCAGTGAAAACCGTTCGGACACCTCTACACTAGAAATAAACTACATCTACAAAAATGTTTGCGGTTTGGAAAAAAAAAGGCCTTATGGAGACTATTTTGATGTTTTTAAAGGACAAAATAGTCTTTGTGGTTTTCAAACTCAAATAATTTACAATTCAAGCAATTTTTTTTAATTAAAGGACAAATATTATGCATTATTTGTAGTGTCACTGTCTCTTATACATGCTCTTGAGTTGAATTTCTCTGGTATCTGATGTTATAAAATAAATATATATATTTTTAAGTGTAATATTATTATTATATCTACTGGCAGCAGAGGGAATTACATATTTGATAGAAAAAGATTGGCTTCCAATGCAACGGAAGCAGCCAAGTACGTAGTTGTGATTTGACACATCGGGAAAATTCAGAATGGAGTGTTTTTAATGGTAGGAGGGATTCATGAAAAAGCGTGAATGACGCTAAATGTAATCCAGGTAGGCTGTTCATGAATGAACAATATTAGAACATGGTAAAACGCTCAAAAAAGTCACTTTAGCATAATATGTGTCCTTTAATCAGTGCCAAACAAGGCTTACAATGGTTCCCACACCCCTTATGCTTTATGATATACAACAACCCCCCAGAAGACAATGTCTCCTTCCAGCAGGGCGTCCTGTTAAAGCATGCATGTAGAGGGCTGTGTACCAATGGTGCAGCACGTCGTTGGTCAGGTAGATGAGGTGCAGCCGCAGCTCAAAGTGTGATCCGTCAGCCGTGATGCGGTTCCTCAGGTGTGATGTCATCAGTTCACAGTGCTGAGGGCTCTTGGCATTGGTGAACATCCAGTTCTTTCCAGCCTGAGGAGAGTAACAGTCTGCATGAGACCACGCCCCGACCCCTGAAGTGGGGAGGGACTTACCGAGATGGCGTCCTTGGTGCACATGTCGATGATGGGCTGCAGCACATTGTCAAACTCAGTCATGTCCAGCTGTGTCTCCTGCAGTAGCTTCTGAGTCTGCTGCTCCACGGCCAGAGCAATGGCTGCCGTCACCTGCTCCTAAACCCAGGACACAAGGAGAGAGTGCACCTGAATACATCTGAAGGAAGCATTCTGTCAGACTCTTCTATTCGTTTGTCCTTCTTGGACCACATGCTTTTATAATCTTTTACAAAGACGTATGATCACCTATCCTTGATTGGTGATGGCCGTGATTGACAGTCAGATTAACGTATGGTCTTTTCGTGTCATAACAAACATGTCAAGAAAAAAGACTGAGAAATAGCTAAATCAATGAGCAGAGCAACAAACTCTTATGTATCTGAAGAAAAACAAGTTACAGAATGATTGTTATGAGGATATTCAGAGGAGATGTCTTCCACATTTGAGAGACATTGTGACTGGCCTGTTATCTGATGCACCTCCTGCATTCAACAGACAATAGGAGGGACTGGGGAGCCAGGCATCCTTATGGTGCGGCCCAAGCAGATGTTTGGGTGTACCTGTCGGAGGGAGTTAAGGTGCTGCTCCTGCTGCTGCAGATTCCACAGGCTCTGCTGAATCAGTTCTTCAATGGGAGGGCCCCCAGGGGGAGGAGCACCTGGTGGAGGGGCCCCCGGAGGAGCGATTGACGGGGCCATAAAGGGCATGGAGCCAGGAGGAAGCTCTCCCCCTTCTTTGGTCCCAGGGTTGTACATGTCTAAGACAGAAGATGGATGATGTGCTTTAAAATCACATTAGACACATCTTCTGTCCAGAGAGTCATGATACAGCAGGCACATGAAGACGAACACAACTACACAGTGTGGGCACATGCAAACTGTCCCCTGTCCCTCTGTCTTCAGGGACACTGCACCAGCCTCAGTCAAACCGCAGCCACAGTCAAAAGCATGAGATACAAGCAGGTGGTCATACGTGGCCAGGACTAGGAAACACATTCTGAATCCAAGTGGAACTTTTTGCTTAAATTAACCCAAATAAAAAGGCAACTTAAACATAAGATGAGAAACCATGTGCCAAGGACATGAGCAGGAAATAAAAGTGCCCTGAGGATTTTCTCATGTCATCTCCAACCTCTTTCAATACCTTGAGATTTCAAGTCCTCCGCATCTCGGGCAGAGCCATCTAAGATAGAAAGACAACATTTTTATAGCTTTAGTTCAGACCAAGGCTCACAGTGTCGGAGCTTAGTCCAGTGGTTCCCAAACAGTTTTTTCAAGGTTACACAGTCATAGTTAAGAGGTGAAATAAATCAACCATTTGCCAAACCATTAACTGAACAGTCGAAGATGTTCATCTCAACTTCAAGTTCATCTCGTGTACGAGAGATTTGGTTGTGTTCATGTTAGAAAATAAGGGAACCTGGTTGGGATTAAATCTGAAAGAGCTAAGGAGGGAACCACTGGTTTAGTCTTCCAGTTAGTGAGGACTTGGTCATCTAACAGATCAGCAGTTGCATGCACCCGTTATTCAGCCTTGTGGGTCTATTGATGTGTAAAAGACGACACAGGACCGGGCCTGTGGTGTTCTATTGTGATGTCTACTGTTATCTGCACACCTTCTGCACAGTCCTGCAGGGCTGTTATACTGGCCCAATGAGAAAAGCTACAAAAAGATCTGATCAAAATAAAGTGAACTAAAACGGCAGAGTATCTAAAAAATATGTCTCCAGTTTTGTGTTTGATTTGACCCTAAACCCTGTCAGACAGTTGTGTTAAAGCATCATCTGAATATTACTAACGGGATTATTTAAAATATATAACATTTTTGGCAATATTGATAAACAAATTAGGGCAAAAACCTTTCATTAATTTCGAAATTGAAGGCAACTTTATGAAACAGGACGAACAACTGTGTTTGAGACTGAGTCACACATGATGATCAGATCCAGAGGACACAGGAGGACAAGGAGACGTAGTGTGAGAACTGTTACATACGCGGCTGCTGCTCCAGGGCCAATCTGTACTTGTAGTAGGTGAAGTAGTCTCCACCAAAGAGAAAGGAGAACTTGGCGTTGTCCTTCTGCTTCTCCATGGTCATCTTCTCAAATTCCGGTCCATTGCGAGCAACAAACTGGGCCAGTTTGTCGATGACGTTCCTCAGCTCCTGATCTGTACGGGGCAACAGAACACATGAACCAGAGACACACTTTTGTGATGGAGGATCCCATCTGTTTGTCGTCACGAAATGTTATTGTTTTGTAGGGCGGGGCGATATGGCAAAAAATGATTATCCCAATTTTCACTGGGCCAGATCATGATTTCGATTTTATCACGATTCGTGTTCACTTTGTATTTTTCTATTGCCTTTAACAGAGCTGCACGATTTAGGAAAGATATCTTGAAATTGTGATTTTTCTGACTAGTGTGATTGCGATTAGATTTGCGATTTACGTTTTAATTATGGGATTCTGTTCAAATTCACATTTTTAAACACAAATTGCCCCTTTCACGTTCAGTTATGTTTGTCATATTTAAATGCGTCTTTGTCACTGTTACTTGCGTTTTTGTTTATTGGAGACGGGTTTTGGTGCATTGAGTTGTGTTTGTTTGTGGGTGCGTTTTTGGCGCTTTTGAATGCATTTTTAGTGCTTTTGGTCACGCTTTCGTCGCTTGTTTCAGAACATGTTTGTACAAATCCAAACTAAAGTGTGAGCAGTTTTTATTCAAATCAAAAAAGACATTTTGTTGTTTGTGGAAGAAATGATTGCACTTAAAAAAATTTCAGCTTTTGCAATTTGCTAATTGCATCCATTAAAATTGCGATTTTGTGTTAATTTGATTTAATTGTGCAGCCCTGGCCTTTAAGAGGTAAATAAAGTCATCTGCTCAGAGGCTTCAGAGGCTAAACAACAGGAGAAAAAGTGTGTTTGAACAGACAGCTGCGTTAAAGAGACAAACACTCATCAGGATACGACATTTTCACAAAAATAGCAGATTATCACTGGGACGAGCTCAACATTCCATTTTTATCACCGTATCACTCAGACCTATTGCTTTGCCTAGAATATTCCACGGTATGGCATTAAACTTTTTCAATTATAGGTGTTAATATTAAAACAAAAAGAACAAAATACAAAACGGAAATCATGCATTCTTGCTATAAGTGGGTTCGCCTCTCCACGGATCTGACCTGTAACTTGGCCTGACGGTGGTGTATTTGGTCTCCAACTTAAATGAGCTTATATACCTGTATTTTGATTGATTCCTGCATGTTTGGGTAATCCTGTTTTGTCCTGAAACTGAGGCTCAAATGCGCAGTAAAAATTGGATTATTCGAAAAATAAAATGTCATATAGCCACACTTCTAAAATAGAAAGATGTAACTGACAATAGCCTGCGTTCACGTGACATCACAACGTTCCATCAGCCAATGATATTTAATACAGACGGAAGGCAGCTAAAGTGAATATTGTTAAAATGCAGACTTTTGTTGTAATACACTGAGTTCTTAGGTCTAGTCCAGAGAAACTATCAGGTTCAACATTTGTGAATTCACCTTTGAGATATATCAGGGCAAAGTCCAATATACTCGATAGGAAAAGTGGCTCTTGCTCCATCTGAGGTTATGACATCGTCACATTCTAGAACATGAACAGAACCTACTGTATGTGCTGCTTGTTACTGAAGAGGTCAATCAGTTCTATTGTTTTCAACAGAATAATGAAGCCGCTGCAACTAACGATTATTTTGGTAATCAATTAGTCTAGCGATTATTCATTTGATTAATCGATTAGTTGTTTAGAACGCCCTTTAGACCCTTGAATATGATAATTTTACTCAATTTTACCCAAACAAAGCTCAAGGTGAAGGCATTTGACGTTATCCTGGAGGAGAATATTTACAGATGAAGAAGGATTTTAATCAAAAACACAATATTTACATGTGTCCTGTGTGTTTTTTGTGTCATTCCTGCTCCGCCTGAGTAATAAAACCTTCTTTCAGCACACAGAGTCTGTGTATAGACCAGTTATCGATTACTCAATATTTTAATTCGTTGACAACCATGTCTATAATCGATTAGTTGCGATTATTCGATTAAGGTGTTGCAGCCCTAATTTAAAGCCTATATGACAAGCTTTCATAATATTCCAATAATGACTTAGTTTGATGGGAGGGCACCTGTTGTAAATATTAAGCATAGTTTTACATTTGTGAATTTGCTGTTTGTGAAGACATTTTGAAAAATTTAAGTTTAAAATTACAGGACGTAGTGCTGAGTTCTAAAACAGAATCCCTCCACCTATGTCATCAAAAAGCGATGTGCCTTTGTAAACTTAAGAGACAATTTACAGACAACTGACACATTCCTTTGGCAGTTTAAAAGGTCATTCAACAAAATAAAGATGCTGTCAGGAATTATTACTTGTCCAATCATAACTATTGTGTACTTTATATGGATTATATGAAATGTGTTGTCTAACCTGTCACATACTTTAAGAATGTGAAATGATCTACTTGTGTGAATCAAAGCATTGTATGTCCCCTTTAATGTCATTCTGTGGGTCTTAAAGTCTAGATGAGGTCAGATGTGAGGTCAGATGACACATTTCACTAAAACGTAGTGAACATGATTATATTTTATTTTCTCCTAAACTTTTTGCCTATTTGTGTTAAATGTTTGTAAATTGTTTGTGAATTGTCTTTGTATTTTGTATACGTTTTAGAACTCAGTTTTGCAATTTTGAACTTTTATTTTTCAAAATGTCTTCACAAACTGCAACTTCACACATGTGAAATTGTACTAAATATTTACCACAGGTGCCCTCCCACCAAACTCAGTCATAATTAGAACATCATGAGAACCCATCATATAGACTTTAAAAGCAAAGCAGTTACATATCAATAGAGACGAGCAGGTGGCAGACCCTCCACCAGGTCAGTGCCACAGTGCACCTCCACATGCATTAACCACAGTGCATGGAACAACAAACCAAACCGCACTAGGGCTGCCACAGTAACAGACTCAGTAACACAAGAATGGACTGCAGCACCAACCAAACATCTCTGCTCATCCTTTTCAAGAGAAGAAATGTTTAAAAGAGGCAACACAGCTCCATTAGCCTTAGCCATTAGCCGTGTGCTAGCCGTGCGTTACTCCGAGCAGCTCTGGTTCCCTCTGCCCAGCCACACGCACCTTCAGGCGGCGTCGGGATGTCCATGGCCGCTGTGCCTCCTCCAAAGGCCCGCGCCGACAGATTTGTGCTCAAAGTGTGTGATTATACACAGTGTTTATCAATGAACCGCACGGCACCCGTTTACACTGCGATGTGACCCGGAAGCACTCCTGAGACACAAGACACGGAGCACACTGCCGCCTACAGCTCCGGAGGGTCTGCCGGTGTGCCCATCAGCAAGGCCAAAGAATATTGAGGCTAGTATATTATGGCTGTACCTTGTTCTACACAATCATTACATTGACAAACGAAGGCTCTAACATAATAATAACATAATAAACTCTGCAACCGCTGGCTAGGAATACGTAGTATAAGTATGAATAGCACACACATCTGCTTGAACAAAAGAATTGAAGAATCCATTTTTCAAAAAGTACTTTGAGAGTAAAAAAAATAAAGGTATTTCACACAGATTTTGAAACTGTTAGAAGTGGTGATTTTGATACAGAATTGTGCTCATTCATTGATATGTGTACATTTTTGTTTGCTCAAAACTGAGACTTGAATTCAAAACCTTTCTGCAGAATGTCACCATGAACGTGCAAGAAAAATAACCCCCCAAACCATTTTTGTTAGTTCTACAGTTAGTTTCTAGTTAGTAACAGTAAAAAATATCATTTGAATTACAGATACCTGCTCTCAAATGTTGTAAAGTAAATGTAGAAAGTCTCCACTCTAGACATTACTATAAAGTAACTTAAAAGTACAATACTTTTACTTTTGTACTTACTTTCCACCACTGCGTTCTAGAATCTAAGAATTTTAGCTGTCATGATCTCAGATGATGGGCAGGAGCCTATGTAAATGTATGGGAGATTTACTGTTGAGCTTTTGAGATTGAATTCACAATGTCCTGTCGGCTGACAACAATGTCTTTGGAGTATAATAATGGAATCAGTTTTCCTTTTTTTTTTTTTACATAAGCTTACAAACACTCGTAAAAGACAAGTAATAACAATTAAAAGAAACAGAAACGCCAGGGAGCGTAAGTATATAGAAAATAAAATAAATATAATCATCAGTGTTGGGACGGAAGTTACTGATTACAATACAAGCGCCAAGGCAATGGATGAAACCTTTTATGTGTACAGTACAATATAATACAGTATAATATAATAATAATAATAATAATAATAATAATAATAATAATAATAATAATAATAATAATAATAATAATAATAATAATAATAATAATAATAATAATAATAATAATAATATAGCATACAATGTGAGATATGCAGTGAATGTATTAGGTGAGAGGCAGCAAAATACGACACATTTTTAATTCATAAATGCCAGAAGCACGTGACATTGTGCCCTGACCGCAGTGCCCGGATGCGGAAGTACGCTCCGTTGCCCCGCCCCCCGGTATGCTGCTGACAGTCCGGTGTTCCGGATTGTCTGGCTAACAGTTTAACTGGATAAGGCGGAGCCAGCTCGGAGCCAGATGTGTAGTGGGCGGTCTTACGAGGCTTCCATTCAATCCTATGAGGACAAGTTAATGCAAGGAGGCGAACTATCGGAGCTGTATCGTCGCATTTTACTCGTTTGTTTGGCAGTCTGGATGTTTTGTAAAGTAACGCACATGTGTCCCGTCCATGTTCCCACCGTTGCATGGCTTCGTGGTCACAGTTACGTTGCTTATTTTCAGTGCTCGTCTGCACAGACGTGGACTACGAGTTGAACTGAGTGAGTTGATCTGGCCGCTGCTGCAGACGCTGTCAGTCTGACCCTGGATTATGAATAAACTGTCCCTGTCATTATGACTCTACGCTGTATGTTATGTATAAATAAATAAAGTCTATGTTATATCCACCAGCACAATGTTGTCCTGCTTGTTGCTGTCACGGATGTTGGCTATTGTGTTGTCGCTTATGTACATAATTTATCAAAGTGGAATACTGGATTGACTAATAGGGAGCTACTGTTTCATAAAGTGTGATACTGTAATGTGCTTAACACAGGAGCATCATGTAGGTGTAATCTATTATCTAGAGTGAAAACACATAAAACACAACAGGAACAAGTCAGATCAACTGGTTACAGATGTGGGGGGCGTGTCCACGTGCTGGACAGATGTGTAGTGGGCGGTTTTACGCGGCGTCCATTCATTCCTATGAGGACAAGTTAATGGAAGGAGGCTAACTATCGGAGCTGTATCGTCGCATTCTACTCCTTTGTCTGGCAGTGTGCATGTTTTGTTCCATTGTAAATTAACGCACATGTGTCCCGTCCATGTTCCCACCGTTGCATGGCTTCGTGGTCACAGTTACGTTTCTTATTTTCGGCTCATGTCTGCACAGACGTGGACTACGAGTTGAACTGAGTGAGTTGATCTGGCCGCTGCTGCAGACGCTGTCAGTCTGACCCTGGATTATCCATAAACTGTCCCTGTCATTAGAGCTCTATGCTGTACGTTATGTATAAATAAATAAAGTCTATGTTATATCAAGCACAATGTTGTCCTGCTTGTTGCTGTCGCGGATGTGGGCTATTCTTTCTGTTGTATGTACCCTATTTATCAAAGTGGAATACTGGATGGCCTAATAGGTGTGATACTGAAATGCATGTAACACAGGAGCATCATGTAGGTCTAATCTATAATCCAGAGTTAAACACACATATAAAACACAACAGAAACAAGTCAGATCAACTGGTTACAGATGTGGGGCGTTCACACCGCTGCAGATGTGCAGGTGACATGCCTTCAGTCAAGCATCGATTGCATTATTGGATGCAACAATGACACAATTTTCATTACACTGAATAAATAAAAGCAAATTGCTGATAAATGTGCTGCCCCATATATACAGCAAGTGTTGTTCATCTAACAGCATATTGGTGCACATATGCACAAAAAAGCCTATGTGATATCAAGGACAATGTTATCATTCTGATACTTATTGAACTGAAATACTGAATAGATACTGAATAGCCTAATAGGTAGCCAGTGTTTGAGACAGTGTGATATTGCATGATGTAGGCCTAAGAAATTATCCAGAGTGGAAATACACATAAACAACACACAACAGAAACAAGTCAGATCATCTGGTTATAGATGTGGGGGCGTGGCCAACTCATTCGCCAGATGTGGAGGGCGTGCCTTTAGCTCCCATTCAGAGCAGAGAAGATATTGCAGGTCACCTGTCTATTAGGAGTTTTAATGTTTCATTTGTGCCTTCAGACTAAACATTATACATTACCAAGATAAACATAAAAATTAACAATCTTACCATGCTAGACCTTCATCATAACCAGAAACAATTCTTACCCAGTCAACTATGTCCTCATCTGGTTCATTTGTGTCCCCTTCCATCCTCTGAGGAATGCCACATGCATGGCAGCGATCACTTAAGTTGTCTGGATCAACTAATTTAGTTCAACTCGTAGCCCAAAGTTTTGTATGTTTTGTTTTTTGTGGTCCCCCTGTGTCATTTCTATCATTTGGGATCCTTGTGCATATGTGCACCAATATGCTGTTAGATGAACAACACTTGCTGTATATATGGGGCAGCATATTTATCAGCAATTTGCTTTTATTTATTCAGTGTAATGAAAATTGTGTCATTGTTGCATCCAATAATGCAATCGATGCTTGGCTGAAGGCATGTCACCTGCACATCTGCAGCGGTGTAGACACGCCCCCCACATCTGTCCAGCGCGTAGACACGCCCCCCACATCTGTAACCAGTTGATCTGACTTGTTCCTGTTGCGTTTTATGTGTGTGTTTCACTCTGGATTATAGATTAGACCTACATGATGCTCCTGAGTTACATGCATTTCAGTATCACACCTATTAGGCCATCCAGTATTCCACTTTGATAAATAGGGTACATACAACAGAAAGAATAGCCCACATCCGCAATAGCAACAAGCATGACAACATTGTGCTTGATATAACATAGACTTTATTTATTTATACATAACGTACAGCATAGAGCTCTAATGACAGGGACAGTTTATGGATAATCCAGGGTCAGACTGACAGCGTCTGCAGCAGCGGCCAGATCAACTCACTCAGTTCAACTCGTAGTCCACGTCTGTGCAGACGAGCACTGAAAATAAGCAACGTAACTGTGACCACGAAGCCATGCAACGGTGGGAACATGGACGGGACACATGTGCGTTACTTTACAAAACATCCAGACTGCCAAACAAACGAGTAAAATGCGACGATACAGCTCCGATAGTTCGCCTCCTTGCATTAACTTGTCCTCATAGGATTGAATGGAAGCCTCGTAAGACCGCCCACTACACATCTGGCTCCGAGCTGGCTCCGCCTTATCCAGTTAAACTGTTAGCCAGACAATCCGGAACACCGGTGTGGTCGTCGTGTTTTTGTGCGTGGACTGGACGCTCGCCTGGCTGTCTCTTAAAAGAAAGTCCTGCTGAGTGGGGTTTGCTTTCACGGTGAGTCACAGGACACGTACGGACTGGTTTTCTGTCCACGATGAGTGAACTTCTGAGAGAAAAGTTGACTTATGTGCGTTGCTACGTGTCCCACAGAAGTTCACATTCTTCCCCAGCCTGCGTGTCCTGCTGTGGGGTTAAGCGACAAACGTGCTCTCATTGATTTGATCACGTTTTGATTTCTTGATGTTTGATTGTTGATGAAGGTCTTTGTGAAGAGAGAAGTTCGTCTTTTGGGCTGGGTTGAGTTTCATCAGGGCCGAGATGAACCTGCAGTGTGTGAATGTGAATGCTAAAGCGGCTGTCTTCCTCAGCTCTTCCTCGTCGGGCTGCAGTGTGAACAGCAATATGGCCATGGCTAGTGTGGAGCAAGTGTCTGCTGTGGGCCAGGTTCTGCTGGACCCCAAACAGGAGCTGACTCAGCGTTTTCGAGCCCTCTTCACCCTCAGGAACATCGGAGGTATGGCAGGGCTATAGTCCCCTGGATTTATTATGTAGCATTCAAAAGCAAAGTTGTTATATGTTTATATATAAACATATGTTCTTTTATTTATATATATATATGCTATGTAATTGTGAAGTTGTTAAGATACAACAGTTAGTCCATGTAATCCCTCATTCGTCCGGGTGTGTTCCATCGTAGAAAAGGTTTCAGGGGTTGTCATCCGGACACTGTTCAACACGTTTCAACTTCTATCCAGAAGTCATTGCCAATCAGAGAGCTGGTCTGAGAACTCTGGCTTATATGCTACTCTGAGTAGTGAGAGCCCTGCCTACAGGGAGGAGTCACTGATAGCCTGTTTTTGTTTGGTCAGTAGTTTGCCCTGCCTAGTGTCACCTGACCCTGATAATGACCTGTCACTACTCAGAGTTCCCAGACCAGCACACTGATTGACAATGACTTCTGGATAGAAGCCTAAACGTCTCGATCTTCAAACAGCATCCGGATGACAACCCTGTAACCTTTTCTACGATACAGTTACTTATCGTCCGTAAGTGTGAATAGTTTGTTTCAGCTCGAGAGTGCTCTGTATGTTATTATGTTAAACACTTCTTTTGCACAGCGCCTAATAACATGACCTCAGGTGCTGATCACTCACGTCTCTAAAGTGTGTGTAGATGGCTCACCCACCCCTCAAGTAGTGAGCATTAGTTAGACTTATGTCTTTTCTCTTTCTGTGTGATGTGTTGTCAGGCCCAGAAGCCATCAGCTGGATCAGCAAAGGCTTCGGTGACGAGTCGGCTCTGCTGAAGCATGAGTTGGCCTACTGCTTGGGTCAGATGCAGGACGCCCGGGCCATTCCGACGCTCAGCGCGGTGCTGAAGGACACACATCAGGAGCCCATGGTCCGACATGAAGCAGGTATGAAGCACCACCTTCTGACCTCCAAGCCCCCTGCCCACATCCATTGTTCACACACAATCACATTGTTTTTCCCCCATCTTACATTATGTGTATGCACTATTTCAGCACTGGAAGCTAACCCAGGTTCACGCTGCATTACTGTCATTTCATTTATATATTAATCAGGACAAGGTACGTTAATATAAGATACAAATGCGCAGACTGTATCTACAGCTAATATTTATCTGTTGTTCTTGGGGAAGGATCATTTAGCACAACAGTTCTGACTGGTTACCCCAGTGGCATTGAAGGATGGGTCAAATGCATGGAAAGAATTCCCTCACAAGAGATTATAACCTACCAGATTAATTCAAAAATATTGCTTTAGTTTATGCTTCCAGATATACATTTCATGCACAAAGTAAAAAGTGCATGAATCTCAACTTTCAAAAACAAGCAAACTAACTTAACTTTACTTATGTATTATAAGTTATTAAGTTCTGATGGAAGCTCCTTCCACAGTTTAACGGCCTTTGATGAATGGATAGTAGCCGCCAGGTGCCACAGCAGTCAGTTTTGGGAATCAAAAGATTTTGGGTCTGTTTTTCTGGTCTTTTCTGTTATTGCTCCCAAGTGTAGTGAGCTAGTATCTCCTTTGTAAACCCTGGAGCCTGTAAAAGCCTCTCCATCAGACTAACCAGCTGCTGTGTTCAGGAGAGGCCCTGGGTGCCATCGGAGAGCTTTCAGTCCTGGACCTGCTCAAAGAGTACTGCCAGGACCCCGTCATAGAGGTACAGTCTCTCATCCACCAAAACAGAGCGCCTCGAAAACACTTTTTCTATTTTGTGACATCATAGGTAGAGCTACACGATCTTCTTTATTTGAGGCCATAAATTATCACCAGACTGAGTATTTCTGCCTCAAATCATTACAACTGCGTGTCTGCTTAAGCATGTCGAGGAAACTAGATATGTCTCCCCCATGTAATTCCCTCTGCAGCCTGTAGATAGAGCTCTAACTCAATTCCTGACGGGGAAACACCTGACTGATATGAAGTCATGTGTGCTTTTTGTAGAAGTTCTAAAATATGAGCCAAAAGCCAAAGCAAAGGCACTGTTTAAAAAGAGACGACTGAACAGCACGTTCCCTCCTCTGCAGGTGGCTGAGACTTGCCAGCTGGCGGTAGCCCGTCTCCAGTGGCTGCAGACTGGAGGACAGGCCCAGGACGACAGCTGCCCCTACACCTCTGTGGACCCCGCCCCTCCTGCACCCCAAAAGAGCCCGTCCGAGTTACGGAACATCCTACTCAACGAGAGTCTGCCTCTGTTCGAGCGGTACCGGGCCATGTTCGCTTTGAGGAACCTGGGCACGGAGGAGGCAGCGCTGGCTCTGGCTGATGGTAGGGACCACAGCTGAGATGCTGCTGGAGATGTATTTTATAGCTTGGAATATAAGGACCACAAGCAGGGACATTTTGTAAAACCTAATGGATTGAGATATAGAGATATTAAAAGGGACATGATATAATATGATAATCAACTTTAACAGGCTTTAACCTTGTTACAAAAGTGTTTGTGCAGTATTAATTTGCTGGAAGTTGTATTTTGGTCAATTCTTGTATATTTGAGTAATCCCACATTGCTCTGCAACTGAGGCTGAAGTGTGTTCACGTACCCCCTTTCCCTGCTCACATCACTGCACCTAATTGTGAAAAATTAAGACGCTGAGTGACACATGTAGAGTTCTGAAATGTCACGTTGCTACAAAAAAAAAAAAATTAAGTGCGGTGGGTTCTACAGGAAGTCAATTAACTTGTTTCTACTACTAAGTCTTTTTTTTAATATTTGATATCGAGATCAATATTGTTGTGAACAATGAAAAAATGTTAAATGATTTAAATGATCTACTTTAGTACACACACTTTTTACTTCTACTTGAGTAATAATAACAATATTACATTTTATTTATTTGGTGCCTTTCTGGGCACTCAAGGTTACAACAAGTACAAGAAAACATAGAAGAAAACAAACAAGTACATACAAACATACTCGGTAACACAAAAGTTAAAAGGAACAGACAATTAAAAGCATACTCTTAAAAGGGACTGTGCAGCTTTGGTGAAGGTGAATGTGTGTTTTGAAGTTAAGTATTTTCTTGCTACTCTATCCACCTCTGGAAATATTTTATATGGCTCTGGTTTACAGTTTCAGTAAAATAAATGTCTATATTACAAGTCTCAGAGTGAGCTGGGAAGGGGCCGTATCTGAACCTGCCTCTGTTGGTCTTATATGTCCTCCTCTAATGTTATGACATCATGTTTTGTTAGAGCCATTGTTAGCGCTAACACTGTGTTCCTTTGACAGGCCTGCAGTGCTCCAGCGCTCTGTTCCGACATGAGATCGGCTATGTCCTGGGTCAGATGCAGCACCCTGCTGCTGTTCCGGCTCTGAGCGCAGCTCTGGAGCGGCCCGGAGAGAACCCCATGGTGCGACATGAGGCGGCCGAAGCTCTGGGCTCCATCGGAAGACAGGAGTGCGTGGGCGTGCTGCAGAAACACCAGGAAGACAGAGAGCGCGTGGTCCAGGAGAGCTGTGTGGTGGCCTTAGACATGCTGCACTACGAAAACAGTGAGCAGTTCCAGTATGCAGACGGACTGGTGCGGCTGCAGGGCTGACACCTGCCCACGGCTGTGGGCCCAAGCCAGCCTTCTGCTGCGGAGTCCCGCACACGGCTGCGAGGCCAATGCTCAGGACCTATAGCCTGTCTGTGTGCTTTGCAGAGAGAGACTGTGTGGCTAGACTGACAAAATATTATCTTGATACATCAGAATACAATACACAATACATCAGGAATGTTATGTCATGTACCTAACGGACCTTGAAATAAAACACAGAGCAGAAAATCACTTTATCACTTGCTTTGGATATTACACAGGTGTTACTAGATGATATACACAATATTCTAATTTTGCACATCTCCAAAACAACAATTGTGATAATAATATCCATTTTTGATACATCCCTCATGTCTAGCTCACTCACATAAAGCCTGGTCATCTGTTGCTTCCGTCACTAGAGCAGACCCTGCCTCAGTCCTGGTGTGGTTCAAATGCCAACATTGCCCATCTTTCATTCAAGGGATTTGATTTACCAGCCCAAGTATTTTGGCTTGTCCAGTCCAGAATATGTATACTATAAAATAAATCTCTATATCTTGTCAAAAATGGACTGTGACATTGTTCAGTGAGTGAAAAGTGAATGACGTATGTGTTTCTGCACTGACTGTAGTGTGGATTCTAGGATTCATATAAACAGAATCATTCTACGTTGGACTCTACTCTTCTCAACACTCTTATCAAACATAATGTTCGGAGCCTTTTCTACAGCTCAAGTTCACAGCTCCAATCATGACTGAACCTTAATCAATCTGACTCTAATGTTTCACGTTAGGACTCACGTGACTTTTGGTTATGCTGCGTAATTATCCATCCAAACTGTAAACACTGGTTACTCATAACCATTGTACCTCGTTGGCGCCCTCAGGTGGAGACAGCAGGGACTGTAGAATGTGCTGGAAAAACGGGAGAGCGAGGACAGGACAGTGAGGACATGACACGGAGAGGGGACAGGACAAGGGGCGTGGGAAAGGACAGGGCGGAGACTCAGTCTGAATAATTCCCACTTCACAAGGTTAATGTACACACAAATGATCCCTGACGATCAGTTGCACTTTAAAAAGCTCTTGGCTTTCACCACTTTGTGCGTTTTCTTGAATTTGAGATGTTCTACTTTCTTACGCTCAAACGTGGCTGAAGTTGCCAGCAAAAGGGGCATGGCATCATCATGGTGTTTTAACGTTTACTCGTTTGCACCAGTTTCGGTGCCAAAACCCACTACAAAGATTGTGTTTAAGTCTTCCCCACGTCTGGAGTTCCTCTGCTGAAAGAGCATGAACGCAGCGTGGACCCGACCTGTCACACACCCGGAAGTAAATAAACGAGTAGCATCCACGTGACCCATGTGAGCGCACAGACATGGCGGCTTACAGGCTCGCGGGCGCTGTGTGGCTCCGCGGATGGGCTCTGGGGCCCCGGTACTGCCTCAGCAGGGCGGGTATAAGCGGCAGGGGCCTCAGCGGCCTCAGGACGGACACGGAGCCCGCTTTCCGCGCGGTTGTAGCGGGCTGCAGATTGCGACCCCCGCCGCTATGGAGCCAGGACTCACACGCACACTCTCGGTACCTGCTGGTCCCGGCCCGAGCCTACGGGAACCGGGTGAGCGGAGAGGACGGCGCGAGCAGCGGGGCGCCCGGGGGAGAGGAGCCCGGAGGTGACGGAGACGGCAGTGGATATAACGGCCCGCACATGACCGCCCTCACCCCTATGATGGTGCCAGAGGTGTTCCCCAACGTGCCGCTGATCGCTGTCAGCAGGAACCCGGTGTTTCCCCGCTTTATTAAGATCATAGAGGTGAGTTTGATCCGGCCCCGCTCTAGAGGCCCCGCTCCAAAGGCCCCGCTCCATCCCTGTTCAGGGTCGCACCGAGGACACATGATGCAACACTGCGCGCTGTTCCGTAACGCCATGGCCTTGCGCTTCTGGACAAACACTTGTGCCATAAGACTTTTAAACAAGTTAATTCAGCCGTTAACGTGTGTGTCCCCTCTGCAGTAGTCTGATAAACCCGTGGCATGTGAGTGTTTGGAGCTGGAGCAGAAGTGGACTGTGATATTTGTCCTTTTTCAGGTGAAAAACCCTGAGCTGATGGAGCTGCTGAGGCGGAAGGTGCGCCTGGCTCAGCCGTATGCTGGAGTCTTCCTCAAGAGAGATGACAGGTGTGTGTTCCCCGGGGGTCAGGGGTCAGAGGCTCCTGGGGTTCAGACTGTGGGCTGTGGATTGGACTGTGTCTCTCTGTTGTTTTAGATCTGCCTAAGATCTTTTTTGTCCTTTACTTTATTCCTGTTTTGGCTCTGTTTTACGTGTTTTAGACCGTCTGGTTTAAATCTCCAGTATCAGACACACAAAGAGGCCAGGACCTCCCAAGGCCACCATTTGCACAGTACACTATACAAATGCAGTAAGAACATAATTTTGTGGCCTGAACTTGAATTCCATGGGGCCTTTCTGTGTGGAGTTTGCGTGTTCTCCTCATGTCTGCATAGGTTTTCTCCGGGTGCTCAGATTTCCCTCCCACTAAAACAGTAGTATGTGGTGTATGAATGAAATTAACATGCATGTCCCCACCAAATAAATAAACAAACACATTTCATATTAATCTCATGGCCTTTAAGATGACACCAATCACATCTTTGGAGTTGAAAAAACAGTTTTTTGGCCACTTATAAAAGATAAATTACCATTTTGTTTTGTTTTTTTGCTGACAAAGTGACAAAGAACTTTGTTGAACTTTGTGTCTGTTTTTGTTTCATGTGGATAGGATCAGCAATTATAGAGATATAAACCGTAAACCAAGTCAAATCTGTACTCTGACAGTTCAACAGTAAATATGAACACAAAAACCTGTCTGCAGCTCAGTTTTAAACTGTCACATCCTGATTGGGATGTTAGTAGAAGTCTAAACTACAGGGTCGGCAGCAGGTTTTAGAGACTCGGAGGTGGATAATAGCGATGCTTCTTTATTTTGTTGTGTTGCAGTCATGAGTCAGACGTGGTGGAGACTCTGGACTCCATCTACACCACTGGGACCTTTGTGCAGATCCATGAGATGCAGGACCTGGGGGACAAGCTGCGCATGATCGTCATGGGCCACCGCAGGTAAACGTGACCAGAAATATGAGGGGGAACCCTTTGGGCTGCAGTCAATATTTGGCTTGATGGCTACATCTGGTGGAAATTTTGTGTCAATAGCCCACTTACATATCCCCTTAATGATAAAAATGCTGATGTGTCAAATACTTATTTTCCCCGCTGTATGTATGTGTATATATATATATATATATATATATCTGTGACTTCAGTCCTATCTGCCCTCTCTGCATCACTGTTAAACTCACCAAATTTGTTTTGTTTGTGCTCTCAAATGAAAGATTATGTGTTCTCAGACTGTTCTTCATCAGTTTGTGGATGTTTGAGACAACATCAGCTGATACACAATCAGTGATTGTAGAACCACAGATATTTAAATGTATTTGCATCAATTGAGGTTGCTATGCTTCTGTATAAGACTTCCTTATGTATTCCCATTAATTATTATATATTCCTGTTAATTAAAAAAAAATCTCAATAATTCCCATAGAAATGGTATACGATAACGGTGCTCCTACAGAATACAATCGGCCAGTTCAACCCAAAACTTGTGTATTCTATAAGGATCCCTGATTCCTGACAACTGCAATACCATAACCTTAAAATATCCCCCAAACATCTATGCTGTAAATAACTTGACCTGTCGGTTTAGTGCTGCACTCCTCCTCTTTGCAGAAGCGGCAGAGCTCTCGGGTGGGAGTCGAGGGTCTTCAACTGAATTAGGGCAAAATCCTCATCATTAGTTTACTCATATTTGTATTAGATTGATTCCTGCATGTTTGAGTTCTTCCTGTTTCGTCCTGCAGCTGAGGCTCAAGTGCTCAGAAAAGTCTGGTTATCCCCTCCCACATCCCCTGTACTTAATTGTGATTATTTGAAAATTTAAGACTGAGTGACACTTGTTGAGTTGTCACACAGACACTGCACAAAATATATTAAACATGTAAAGGACAGTTTGCTGCTTACTACAATGAAATGTCACCAATGCCACAATTGTGCGTTTTTGAACAGGAAATCAAAGGACCTGTTTCTACTATTAAGCTGTTTTAGCTCAATTTTGCAGTTTACAATGAACAAAATGTAAATTTATGATCTACTTATGTTATAGTTCAATACAAGTACTTGGCTCAATAATTGTAATCACTCAGGCTTAGTGATTGATGTTAACTGTCTCTCAGGATCCGGATCACTCGGCAGCTGGACGTGGAGCCGGAGGAGCCCACGGTGTCTCCAGACTCAGACTCGGAGCCTCAGCCAAAACCAGCCCTGCGGCGGAAAGGCAAACGGCTACGGCGCGACTCTCAAGGCACTCTGGCCGAGACACTGGTGGACAAGGTCTGCTGTGCTCTCTGGAGCCGCTGTGGGCTGTGCTTGGGTTCAGTGTGCAGTGACTGTAGCTCAACTGTTTGTTTTATTTAAAGCTTTCTTTTCTCCCAGTGTATATATCTGTGCCTTTCCTGTTTTTTTGTGCAGATCTCAGACGCAGACCTGAGCCCGGAGCTACAGCCTCTGCCGCCCTCCTCCATCCTCATGGTGGAGGTGGACAACATCCAGCATCAGAGCTTCACTGTCACTGAGGAGGTCAAGGTGAGCCTGGGGTTTCTCAAATGCTGGGATCACTTCTGGAAAGACAAATGGACAATGCTTGGATCTTAACAAGGTTCCAAGTAGAGCCTCAATAAGCAAAAATAAATGGCAGTGTGACAAAAAAAGTTTGAGGAAACATTTTATTGAAAACGACAATTAAACTGAAATAAACAGTTCTGCAGTTGATCAAAAGTTTAGGACCACACGCCTTTAAAAGCCCAAATCCGTGCAAAAATGTGGATTCAGTGTCATTTTCTGTCAGGTATTCACCTGTCGTGACGTTCTGATGGCAAAGGCTAATAAATGCTCTTTTTTGAACATGATCGGGTTGTTGAGCTGCATAAGCAGAGCTTCTCTCCATCGCTGCTGAGGTGGGACCATAGAACTATAATAAAACCTGGAAGATGAATCCAAGATGGCCGTCCTGTTTATCCCTATGGAGAGTGCTCATTGGCGCATGACCCCAAAAAAGTTTCTTACTTCCGCATTTACTTCCTGATACGAAGGCTGACATCTTTGTTTTACTTCCTGATACGAAGGCTGCCATCTTTGTTTTACTTCCTGAAACGATGGCTGCCATCTTTGTTTTAGGGCGCCACGTGACGACAATCCCCCACTTCATATAAAAACGGTAATTTCGGTGATTTTAGAAACGGTAGAAAAGAACATTTCCTTCTATTTTATTTAAATACAGATAATAATTCAGTACTGTCTGCAATTATAATGTGCAATTTTAGAAAAAGGCTGGTTCCAAGAGGCTGCAGTACCTCGCACGGCCACAAATCAATCTGGGACCACAGACAGAGGGGGCGTACCTTATCCAGTTCTTTTAATACATCCATGGGTGGGACGCAGTAAGACGGACATTTTGAATTTCTAACCCAAATTAAGGCCATTACTGGTGCGACTTCAGACCAATAACATCAGACGCATCTGATACTGAAGGACTTCAAAAACAAAACGTCAAACAAAAAGTCCTGGTCTCCTTGAACGTCACAGAACTGCAGCTTTGACTTTACAAGAGACACAAACATGGGACAATGAAAGTGGAAGAAAGTTTGATTCTGATGAGAAAGAATGTAACCCTGATGGTCCTGATGGTTTAAATGTTACTGACACGACAAGATCCACCTGAGATGTTTTCTACGCTCCACAGGGAGGGGGCGCCAGAATGATCTGGTGCTTTTTCCTTCAGTGGAACAATGGATCTCCAGGTGGTGCAGGGGCCCCTGGCTCTGTGCAGATGTTGCAGAGAGCATCCCTCATGACTGAGGGCCTCGTCTGTGGAACCACTGGGTTTTTAACAGGACAAGGCTACAGTTCACAAAGCCCCAGGACAAAGGACTTCTTCAGGAGAAGAACATCCCTCTTTTGGACCGTCCTGTGTGTTCCCCTGATCTAAATCCAACTGAGACCCTTTGGGGACGGACGGCAAGGGACGTTTACACAAATGGAGCACAGTCCAGACAGTAGATGTCCTTCATGAGGCCGTCTGCACCACTTGGACAAATGTTCCCTCTCACCTCCTGGAAACACTTGTATCAAGCGCCACAACCAATGTTTGAAGTGATCAACTATAACAGTGGAGCTACTCATTAATGAGTTCATGTTTGGGACTTTGATTTCTGTTTCAAGGGGGTTTCGGGTTGTTTTTTGAGGTGTGGTCCTAAACTTTTGATCAGCTGTAGAAAAGCCTCAGTTCAATTGTTGTTTTCAATAAAAGGTTTAGTCAAACTTTTTTTTGTCTCACTCCCATTTATTTATTTCATTTTCATAAATCATGAATTCCAACAATAAACCTCATTTTAACATATTACTCATAATAAAACTGTTAAATAAAATAATAAAATAAAACAATTTTACGATTTTCTAAATATATCCAGCAAAAAAACATGCAAAACATTAGATATCATAATGAAATATGTTTTTTTATGGATTGTTCTTTCTCTTAACACTTTGCACTGTGTACCTTATTTTTTATTAGCTGTTTAGCTAGAATCTGGTGCAGATCATCTCTGTCGTACGAACATAATGTCTCTGTACACTGTCCCTTCAAATAAAGACTAAACTAAACTCACTCAAACCTTCTCCCTGCTTAAAATTTCACTGTCTCACTGTCTTCACGCGTGTGATTTGTGGCTTTGAGATGAAGATGCAAAAGCCATATTTGAAGACGTGAAGTTAGAAGACGGGAGCCACCCAAATGCTAATTTTGTCAGCTCTGAGAATGAGGTGACAGTGGGATTTACACCAAAACATCTGTGAAAAGACTGAAATCTGAACTGCTGAACTAATCTAAGAACCCCATGCATTTCAGAGCATGTTTGTAGAAATACAGGGTTAGCAGTTTACACAGAAAAAAGTTGTTTGGAAACACAGTTGTCTGCAGAGAACATTGTATTCAGTAGTTGCAGCATTTGTCTCTTGGTAGATTCCTCTTGGGTTTGGACATGTGGCAGCTTTGGCTCATGTGTGTCTGTTGTTGACAGGCTCTAACAGCAGAGATTGTGAAGACCATCAGGGACATCATCGCCCTGAACCCCCTGTACAGGTCAGCCCTCTCTCTCTGTCTCTCCTACGTAAACCTGTAAGACCAGTGCAAACCGTCTGTGTCTGTGTCTGTGTGTGTCTGTGTGTGTCTGTCGGGCGGCAGTAGCGCAGTAGGTAGAGTGGGCGCCTTCTGATCCGAAGGTCGGCAGTTCGAATCCCACTCCAGACATGGAGTAGTTGAGTGGTCAGATCCTCTGACCCGCAGGTTGGTGGTGCGATTTCAGCTCCTTCAGATGAATAATGCCGTTGTGTCCTTGGGCAGGACACTTAACCCACCTGGCCCCCAGTGTCTGCGTACACTGGTGTATGAATGTGTGAGTGGATGGCTGACTGGTTCCTTGATGTAAAGCGCTTTGAGTGCCTTAAAAAAGGTAGAAAAGCGCTATATAAATGTGACCATTTACCATTTTTTACCACTGTGTCTGTGTCTGTGTCTGTGTATGTAGAGAGTCTGTGCTGCAGATGATGCAGGCGGGGCAGAGGGTCGTGGACAACCCCATCTACCTGAGCGACATGGGGGCCGCTCTGACCGGAGCAGAGTCGCATGAGCTGCAGGACATCCTGGAGGAGACTGATGTAAGCACCAAATCCAACTACACAGCACTGGTCCGTCCCAGGACCCTTGACTAAACATGTCCATAATGAAGGATCATTATGGACTTGTTTAGTCAAAGGTCCTGGGTAGGGCCTTCAGATCCTGCTCCATCTGTCTGACTCCATCCTCCAAACACCCATCCACAGACATAAAGCATGATTAGGATATTCTGTGTTCAGGTGTTGGATTAGAATGGATCGGAGTCGTTTGTTAGTGCATTTCCCCCTCTTCTGGTGTAAAGAATCAGTGTTATTGTTCCTTCTGGTGTCTGCAGATTCCCAAGAGGCTCTACAAGGCTCTGTCTCTGCTCAAGAAGGAGTACGAGCTGAGCAAACTGCAGCAGCGACTGGGCAGAGAGGTCAGAGGTCATATACACACCAGCTCAGACACATGCATGCACACCCAGAGGTAACCATCTCTGTATTCTCAGGTGGAGGAGAAGATCAAGCAGACTCACAGGAAGTACCTGCTGCAGGAACAACTCAAGATCATCAAGAAGGTAGTGTACAGTCAGCCGGGTGAAGGACTAAGGAGGGCCAGGAACACCGGTCAGACTGCTCTGTGTGTGTGTGTGTGTGTGTGTGTGTGTGTGTGTGTGTGTGTGTGCAGGAGCTGGGTCTGGAGAAGGAGGACAAAGATGCCATTGAGGAGAAGTTCAGGGAGCGTCTGAAAAACCTGACTGTCCCTCAGCACGTGATGGAGGTCATCACTGAGGAGCTGAACAAACTCGGTCTGCTGGACAACCACTCGTCTGAGTTCAAGTATGTTTGGTCCAAAAGTGTGGCTTTAGCGGCCTGTGTGTTTTCCACCTTCACGTCACGTCACAACCACAAACTTAAATAACTTTTATTGTCATTTTATGTTAAAGTGCAACACAAAGTGGCACACAATTGTGAAGTAGAAGGAAAATTACACACAATTTCCAGATTTTTTCTTTTCTTTTTTTCTTTTTCTTTTTTTTACAAATAAAAAGCTCCCTTTTCCCTGAGTGCAACCAATTACTGTCAGAAGTTCCTGATAATTGCTGAAAGATTGAATGTCGACCTAATGATTAAATGGAGTCTATCCATGTGCAATCTAATCTCTATAAATGCACCTGTTTTGTGAAGACCACAGAAGTCTGTTCAGAGAATTGTGGTGAGAAAGCAGCATCAGGGTTAGGTTATGAAAAGATTCCCCAAGATTTGAGCCTGTTCAGTCCTTCATCTGGAAATGGAAAGAGTATGGCACATACTCTTGAGCTTGAGTTGTTTTGCAAAGAAGAATGAGCAAACATTTCAGTCTGCAGGTGTTCAAAGCTGGTAGAGACGGACCCCAAAAGACCTGCAGCTGTAATTGCAGCAAAAAGGTGCTTCCACAAAGACTTGACTCATGGCTGAATACTTTTGCACACTGCACTTTTCAGTTTTTAACTTCACAATTGCGTGTCACTTTGTGTTGTACTTTAACATAAAATGTAAATACATTTTATTTAAGTATGTGAAATTCCAGGGGTATGAATACTTTTGCCAGCCCCTGTATTTGTGACTAACTTGTAGAGTTTGACGGCAGCCTGTGCTCCCTCAGTGTGACGCGGAACTACCTGGACTGGCTGACCAGCATGCCCTGGGGCAGTAACAGCGAGGAGAACCTGTCTCTGGCCAGAGCCCGCGAGGTGCTGGACGAGGACCACTACGGCATGGATGATGTTAAAAAGAGGATCCTGGTGAGCGTGAAGGCTTGGACAGCCCTTCAGCTCAGTGTGCTCTTGTGTGCTGCGATTGTGCTGATGGAGGTTGTTTGCAGGAGTTCATTGCTGTGAGCCAGCTAAGGGGCTCCACTCAGGGAAAGATCCTGTGCTTCTACGGACCTCCGGGCGTAGGCAAGACCTCCATCGCCCGCTCCATCGCCCGCGCCCTCAACCGGGAGTACTTCCGCTTCAGTGTGGGTGGAATGACAGACGTGGCTGAGATCAAGGGACACAGGTCTGCCTCTCACAGTTCCTCGGCTCACTGCAGTGGACACAGAGGGCTCATGTGTCTTTGTGACCTGCAGGAGGACCTATGTGGGGGCCATGCCTGGGAAGATCATCCAGTGTTTGAAGAAGACCAAAACAGAGAACCCACTGGTGCTCATAGATGAGGTCTGAGTTTAAAGCCTTGTATTGATTCTGAATACTGCTCACATATGTTTGTGGAGGTGTGACCGCCTTCTGCCTCGCTCCTCAGGTGGATAAGATGGGCCGGGGTTACCAGGGTGACCCGTCCTCTGCCCTGCTGGAGCTGCTGGACCCCGAGCAGAATGCCAACTTCCTGGACCACTACCTGGACGTGCCAGTGGACCTGTCCAAGGTGAGCCGCATGCCCCCCTCACAGAGGAGGGTGGACTTCAGAGCAGATTGACTTGAGCAGAATGCTTCTTCTGCTGCAGGTGCTCTTCATTTGCACGGCCAATGTGGTGGACACCATCCCCGAGCCCCTGAGAGACCGCATGGAGATGATCAACGTGTCTGGATATGTTGCACAGGAGAAGCTGGCCATCGCAGAGGTACAGTCCACACTCAGCAGCTCCAGCAGTAGAGACGCTTGTCTGCTAATCCAAGGGTCGCCAAAAATTCCTCTGGACACATTTAGAAATTCACAAAATCCCCTAATGAGGGTTTTGTTTTCAGATTGGTCTCATTCTGTTTTCGTCTTTACTTCTTGATCTACTTGACATTGGCCGACACAATGGCGAAGAAATATATTGCTATGAATGCAAAGGCTTCTGTTCATCTGACAAATATATAACCTTTTCTATTCAATTTAAAAAATCTAAATGTGAGAGAAAATATTAAAATTGTACTTTACGTGAATAACTGATGAGTATAGAAAGTAATTACATTTCTATGAACTTGATGCGCTCTGTGCACTACAGTACCTGGCTAGCTAGGTGTTAGCGGCACTACTTCCTGTACAATTCTATCTTTACGGGGCTTTTCAGAGTCACATTAAAATGTATAAATACTTAAAGATCACACAGTGGACAGTGATGTCACCCACAACATGTCAAAGATTTTACAAATGAGGTGAACTGAGGAAACTTATGTGTTTAAGTGTTTGTGAGTCAACGCTAACATGCAAATTTTATGACATAATAAATATTTAAATTAAATAAATTAAAATAAACTTTCCTAACAAACAAAGTAATCTTTACTTTACTCTTTTACTAAAATGTTTAATTTATTGTTTTAAAAAATATATATATTTAACATTTTAATCAAGTGAGACAGTGCGCTAGCCAGAGCTTCTGTAAAAATATTGAAATAAATTGAAAAATGAAACTCTTGTTTTTGCAAGATTATGAACATCTTGATGGAGCACTAGAGCAGTGAGTGTGTTGTCTTTGCAGAGGTATCTGGTCCCTCAGTTGCGCTCTCTGTGTGGACTCTCTGAGGACAAGGCCAGCATCTCACCTGACGCCCTGAACTTGCTCATCCGACAGTACTGCCGTGAGTCTGGGGTCCGCAACCTCCAGAAGCAGGTGGAAAAGGTACGCCGGTGCTTCACGTGAAACAGTGGGCAGTCTGGGAACCATCTAAAGCAGGGGTGGGCAATTATTTTGACGCAAGGGCCACTTTGGATGTTTACACTTGCCTGGGGGCCGGACCATTTTACACACATACTAATACACATAGACGTAATGCCTAAAATACACAAAATCGACAACAGAAGAGCAGAAATCATTACCTTTACTTAGTGGGAACAGTGCCATTGGTCACTCTTTTTATCCAAAGCATCAAAGTCTGGTGTTATTCTAGTGGTGGCTGTTCTTAAAACTGATCTTAAATGAACAAACAGCTGCTCGGGCAACTATAAAATGACAAATGTGTCATACTTAACTCATACAATTTTTGCTTTGTGGGCCGGATCAAAATGCCAAAAGGGCCACATGTGGCCCCCGGGCCTTAGTTTGCCCCCCTCTGATCTAAAGGCATTGTTTTGTTGCAGCAGCATGTTACAACGGCTGAAGGAACTACACAGCCCTTTGGTTCCTTACAGCTAACCTTAAAATATGAATGTTACACTTTTAAAACCTTTATCCTTTTGAACTCAGCGATGATAGCATATAAGTCTTGTCAGAGCATTTTGGCCTGCCCACATGATCGCAATTAATAGACGTGTAAATGAATTTACTAAATATGTCTCTGAGGTGCAAACCTTATACAGTGTTTAAAGGCTCACACCAATCCTCTCCGTGTAAGTAAATGCGGATCACCACAGAGTGATGACTGTGTGTGATGGCAGGTGTTCCGGAAGGTGGCGTTCTCCATTGTAAACGGAGAGCAGCCAACAGTGAGCGTGACGGTGGAGAACCTCCAGGAGTACGTGGGCAAGCCCCTGTTCACAGTAGACCGCATGTACCAGGAAACCCCCCCAGGTGTGGTCATGGGGCTGGCCTGGACCGCCATGGGTAAGACACACATACTCCTTGCTCTCCTGATTTTATCCTCTGTCCTCTCTGTCAGCCTCTCCTTACTACCGTTTGGTTAAGAAGTTAGAGTTATTGAAAGTATATGTTCGGCTGTGGAAAGGGTCAAATCCTTGTGAATAATAGAACTGTGTATGATGTGACTTGTCCTGCAGGTGGCTCCACTCTGTTCATCGAAACCTCAGTGCGGCGCCCTCCAGTCGGACCAGAGGCCAAAGGGGAGGGCTCTCTGGAGGTCACAGGTCAGGATGGTTGTCCAACAGAAGGATAACAATTTATTTTGATTCATTATTCTATATTCTTGGTTGTTATTCTTGTTTTGTGTCTTCGCTGGCTTCGAGTTCCAGCTTGTATTCTTTCATGTGTTTTTTACCTTTGGATGACCCTTTTCTCTGACCCCTGCTGGTGTGTTCCACAGGTCAACTGGGTGACGTGATGAAGGAAAGCGCTAAAATTGCATCTACCTTTGCCAGAGCTTTTCTGATGAAGCAGGAGCCTCAGAACGACTTCCTGATCAACTCTCACCTGCACCTGCACGTGCCAGAGGTACAGCTGCCCTAGCGAGGGTCAGCCACTGCAGCCCTGCTTCATCAGGTGTTCTGTTAACTCCAGTTGGTGTCGTTACTTTCAGGGTGCGACTCCAAAGGATGGTCCCAGCGCTGGATGCACCATAGTAACAGCCTTACTGTCTCTGGCAACAAACAAACCAGTGCGTCAGAATCTGGCCATGACCGGAGAGGTGTCCCTCACTGGCAAAATCCTTCCAGTGGGAGGAATCAAAGAGAAAACTATTGCTGTAAGTATAAGGTTCTACAGGACAGCTCTGAAGATACAATGCATACAGTAGATTAAAACCTCTCAATTAAAAATAAATTATTGTAGAGAATTTCTAATTGAACGAATCCTGATTTCTGATGGTAGTTGATCATGGCTGCTGCTGGGCTACCCGGGGTAAGAATGGCCTGCCACACATCTGTTCTCTACAGAAAATTTGGGGAGTACATGAACCTGCTTTGGATCGTTATTTTCTTTTTCTGGATTTGTTTCTTCCCTGAATGGTTTTGTGTAGCCTGAATATGGGAATGAAAGAATGGGACGGTTGTACTGTATGGTGCAGACACACTGCATAAGTTGAATATAAGTTAAATTCTCTTGTTTCAACCAAAACAGTTTTACTTATTTTGTTCACTCATTAAAGGTGCACTGTGTTAAAAATGGTAAAGACAATAACAACTCTAAATGAATTTCACTATACAATTGTTGCAGAGGTTCCAAATTAGGATTAACTCATAGCAGGACAAAATGGATGAATAGAGGAGGAAAATAGACTCTAAATTAAGCCAAAACTAGACCTGAAGAGGGCATCCAGTACTGTTCCAGAAACACTGTAGTAGAGAATGCCTATAAAAAAATGCTTTGAACAAGCAGAAAAATGTGCTTTTCTGGTAGTGCTGTCAAATAAAGCCTTCTGACAAAAAGAAAAAGAAAAAGAAACAAAATCACTTAAATCACACGTGCTAACAGTTTGTGTTCACTCCAGGCTCGCCGCGCCGGGGTCACATGCATCATCCTGCCTTCAGAGAACCAGAAGGACTTCTCGGACTTGCCCGACTACATCTCAGAGGGTCTAGAGGTGCACTTTGTGGATCACTACAGCCAGATCTACCCCATCGCCTTCCCCCACGGCCCCCACAGCTAACACGGCCCCAAGGCACGGACTCTGCTCTGCGCCCTGGCTCACTGTCCCAATGGCTTTGGTCATACGGAAGCGCATTGTATTTTTTCTACTGTTATTCTATTTTCATATGACATATAGGTAAATAAATGTAACGTGTACTACAATATTCTGAATGAAAAAGCCACATAGACCTTGGACATATCAGAGGTGTGACGCTGATGGTCTCTGTAGCTTCAGCATGTGGCATCAGCCTGGGCTTCAGCCAGCCTAGGACAAGACACTACAGGCTTATGGTGGCTTGAACACTTTGGACATCAGTGTTTTATGTTTTATAATTTAAATGATGTAAATGTATGAAAAACCTGTTCAGCAATTTGTCTTGGGAATGGGTTTCTGTCCCCCTCTGCAGGCAAACGTCAAGTTCAGTTCAGTTCAAGTTAAAAATGCATTTTGTGGTAGAGGGTCCGCCCCCTGCTTGTCTCCAGGGAGATGTTTTGCATTGTCCTGAATAGTCTGTTCTATGGTGTTAAATATGTTTACCTAGAAATGTATTTCATTCAATTAACTGTTTTCTTTGGTCAAAACGCCTTGAAAAACCTATTGTAAGCGTGGTCACCTTTCCACAGATTTTACTCATAACTAGCCAGAATGCATTAACTGTCACCAGAGAGATTAATACATTTTAGGCAACAGCTCCATGGAGACAAGCAGGTGCGGCCCCTCCACCTGAAGAGATACACCGTCCATCTTTAAGCTATACCAGGACAGGACAGGGCAGGGGTGTCCAAACTATGGCCTGGGGTCCAGATGGAGACACATTATTTTCTGAATTGGCTCAAAGTACTTTTACTTACATACAAACAAAAGGACAGAAACTTTCATGCTGGGGGTCACCTGAGGTTCAGTCATTACCGGAGCAGCAGCAGCATTAAAAAAGACTTCCATCTGAAAGCCATTCACAATTTGTCAGGTAAAACGACAGGCCAGTCATAGGCATTTGCTAATCAGACACTGACAGTGATGCAGCTGGCAGTAGGACGGTTTACAGGGCCTACACGCAGCACAAAGATTCATGTGAAACTAGGCAGAGTAAACAAACAGTTAAACAAAGACAGGGAATTGTGAGGGACTCCTCCTTGTGGGCGGGGCTTTCACAGATCAGAGCATATAAATCTGAGTTCTTAGAAATGGTGGCAGATTGTGAAGGACTCGCAGATGGAAGTCGGAATGTCTTGATTTTCAGTCCAGATGACTGCCTCTGATGCCTTCTCTATCACCCAACATTAGATTCATTTTATTATTCACTATATGGCCTTCATCTCATGTTTCAACATGTGGCCCTCGATTCAAAAAAAAAAAAAGTTTGGACAGGACACCCCTTTTTGAACTGGCCACACACGGCGCTGAGGCGAGTCCACGGCTCTCCCTGACTTAATGCAACTAAATAAAAACCAAGATAGTGGTGTCCATCCATATGAAGCCGAGGCAAAGATGGCTCTGACGGTGAACGCTCTGGTGAAGGGACCTCATTTTAGGAGCCGCTCATACAAAGGTCCGATGCTACGGGTGATACACATGTCTGTAGTCTATGTTGGACGACTTTTGTGTGTAGAGGAGGCACCAACAATCGCGCTATTTCAGGCGTGTGCTAGTTGTGTAAGCGCAGGTCCAGAGGGATCTCCACGGCAGCGCTCAGCCTTGACTTAACAAAAGACCGAGGATTCAGTTTGACGCGGCTTTTATTTTGGAGGAGCTGCTGCGGAAGTGTCCTGTGCGGTGCAGAGGGGCGCGTGGTGCTGATGCTGAGCAGGACTGGGCCCTGGACCGGACTGAGCGGGGTCTCCGGGGACTGCTAAGCGGCCTGAGTGTGGCACCGAGCCCCGCTGTGAGGAGGCACGTCTCCGCTGCGCGCAGGTGAGTCCGGAGCGGTGCTGGACGTGTGTGCGCCATGTTCAGGGCTGGCGATGCTCGGCTCACCTCCATCACAACAGCAGCAGAGCAGGGGGAGACCAGGCGGGGTCACTCACGCTCCAGGCTGGCCGCTGGAGGCGTCGCAGTGTGGTCCGCCGGGTTCCACCGTGTCGCTGATGGCCGTCAGTACCGTCGTTATTCCAGGTCTTCCATAGACCAGTCAGCTTAAACGGCTCGTGGTTTGATTCTGTGCATACTATTGTTGTGTCCTTGGGCAAAACACCAGTCCATAGTTATGCATGGATGGTTTGTGTGATTGATGGTCATCCCAGGGGCCCCCAACTTAGGGCCCCAAAGTAGCTGCTGCACAGATAAGGTCAGATAAGATGGAGCATGTTTGGCCACACGTTGTAAAGTCCATGGAGATGTCAGTGCATTGTCTGGAATGTTATGGCTTTATTTATTCAGTTACATATGTTTTATTGCTTATTTAATTTATCGACAAATTCTGACTTCATGTGAAAATAATCGTTGCTGTATTTTGATCATATTAAATGTAATCTGTTCTATGCAGACGGTAAAACACAAACAAAAAGACATTTCATAACAAAGATAGTAGCATTGTTACATCAAAATGTCAACACAATATGATACTTTATTTGTGAATATCAGTCACCATTTAAATCTTTGTTTGGTTGATAATGTGTTTTAAAAAGTCTCAGTGTACAATAAAAATGATCGTTTGGCTAGTCATATACTAAAAACCCCACTAATTGCAGCTTTAATTGAAAATCAGGCATTCAAACTGTGAGTGAGCTTGCCTTTCCATAGATTTGACCAGTAACTTGACCTGGTGGTCCTACGTCCTTATTAGGTTATTGCCATATTGTTGAACATTCTAGGGCTATAATAAAGAAAATATGATGTCATGATGGCAGCTCAGTTGGTAGAGTGTCTTTCTGATCTAAATCCCGCTCTCGACATAAACATCCTGAGTAGAGCATTCAGACCCACGGGCCCCACAGGTGGGGGGCTACTGAGAAATAGGTGCAATAGGTTGCGTTCATGTTCTAGAATTTGTTGATAATCTCAGATGGTGTTTAAGGGCCTATGTCAATCTATGAGAGGAGTTTACTGTTTTTCATTATTTGTTTGGGATTGGCCTCACAAACTTGACATTTTTATTTCATGTCTTAAAGTCATTTCAACTGGCAACATTCACACCTTTGGGGTTGAATAATGACAAAAATGACAAAATTTCACTTTTGTTTATTTATACTGACAGAGAAGACATTGACATTTGTGCTCGTTTTTGTTTCATGTTGCCCCGCTTACAGAGAAATGAACCATAAACAGGTCAACAAATCAAGAATGTGACGGTAAACATTGAATTCCACCATAGAATTCTGACTTGCCTCCAGCTCAATTTTAGATATGGATTCTAGAATGTTGTGATGTCACGTGAACGCAACCTATCGGCCTACTGTTGTGCCCTTGGGCAAGACAGTTAGCCTGGCTCGCTCCCTGTGTCTGTCACACATTTATACACTTGTTATACACTTGTGTATAAATGTGTGTGTGAATGAGTGGTTCTTTGGTGTTACAAGTGCTTTACAAGGAAGAAAATCACTATAGAAATAATTTTGTCATGTCAGTTGACAAGTGAGTTGTACTCCCATTATTTTATTTCAAACATGGTTGGCTATGGTGAAAGTAGAAGAAATAAGTACAAAATGTATGGTTCTGGCACACACTCTCACCAGAAATTCAAGTTTTGGACATTGTAATGTAGCAAGTCCATTACGTAGGCCTGAGGCTAAAATAAATAAGCCAGAGACAAAGTTTTAAAATGTTTATTGATCAATTGATTGGTGTAAAAAGTGAGTTACCTGTAAAATAAATAAATATGATTAAAGTGCAAGAACTAGGTGAAATATTTACATGATTGGAATTTGTACTTACATGTGTGTCTGCCATCTGCCACACCTGTGTGTTCCGGCCAAGAGAGTCCCCGGGCGCCGGAGCACCTTAAGACGGTTCCAGGGCAGACCATAGGGTGGAGAGGAGCAGGGGCGTCCAAAGTTTTAAACTGAATAATATAGACTGGGGTAAACTAAAACACTGCCAATTTATAAAGAATTATATTTTTGTATGAATGTTTTTGATTGAGTCATGATTAAGCACTGTCTACATGTAATTTTTAAAATGTTATTCTTGTTTTGGGGTTTTTACCTGGAATTATTAAATGTGTTTGAGTGGCTTGAGGCCCTATAAAAGGGCTCTGATTTCAGTCCCTAAGACCAGGGTGCTGTGAGACATGCTGCTGGTGGCATAAGACCTTTTTTGTAAATATGTAAATAAAACCCGCTTGGTCTGCACTGGACTCGACTCAGCTCTGCTCTGTCCTCGTCATTGCCTCTAAGGTTGCTATCCGTGCGTTACAGACATCCATGGGAAAAGTGTATGCAACAGATATCATGCTGGTTCCATTAAACAGATAAATTTGGCCCCTTATGACTAGTTTATCAACAAGGCCAGTTACGTCGCCTGGATTAGCGCCGCCAGGGAGTCAGGCCTGGGGTGGGTGCTCGACGGTTTCCCCAAGGGGTCCGGCCGGCCGGGCACAACCCAAAGGAGCGACGTGGGGCCGTCCTCCCGTGGACTCACCACCTGCAGGAGGATCCATAAGGGGACAGTGTACAGCGATTCGGGCGGCAGTCAAAGGCAGGGGCCTCGACGACCGGATCTCTGGACACAGAAACTGGCACTAGGGACATGGAATGTCACCTCGCTGGGGGGGAAGGAGCCTGAGCTCGTGCTGGAGGTCAACTAGATATAGTCAGCCTCACCTCCACGCACAGCCTGGGCTGTGGAACCCGTCTCCTTGAGAGGGGCTGGACGCTCCATTTCTCTGACGTTCACTGCAAAGACAGTGACACCTGGAGAGGGGTAATTGGGAGGAACGCCCCCCCCCCTCCGATCTGAACCCGAGTGGTGTTATTGGTTATTATCCATAACGAAAACCATGTTCAAGCACAAGGGTATCCATCAGTGCACAGGACCCTAGGCCGGAGATTGATGAGCCACTTTGTTGTTGTGTCATCTGACCTTCGGCCACGTGTCTTGGACACTCTGGTGAAGAGAGGGGCGGAGCTGTCAACCGACCACCACCTGGTGGTGAGTTGGATCCACTGGCGGGGGAAGAAGCCAGACAGACCTGGCAGGCCCTGAGTATCTTAAGTCTCTGGATGTTGTGGGACTGTCTTGGCTGACACGTCTCTGCAACATCGCGTGGTGGTCTGGGACGGTACCTCTGGACTGGCAGACCGGGGTGGTGGTCCCTCTGTATAAGAAGGGGGACCGGAGGGTGTGTTCCAGTCACAGGGGGATCACACTCCTCAGCCTCCCCGGTAAGGTCTATTCCAGGGACTGGAGAGGAGAATCCGACCGATAGTCGAACCTCGGATTCAGGAGGAGCCTGTGGTTTTCGTCCAGCTCTATACTCTCCATCGAGTGCTCGAGGGTTCATGGGAGTTTGTCCAACCAGTCCACATGTGCTTTGTGGATCTGGAGAAGGCGTTCGACCATGTTCCACAGGGCGCCTTGTGGGGGGTGCTCTGGGAGTATGGGGTCCGGGGGCCTTTGCTAAGGGCTGTCCAGTCCCTGTATGACCGGAGCAGGAGCTGTGTTCGCATTGGCGGCAGTAAGTCAGACCTGTTCCTAGTGCATGTTGGACTCCGCCACCTTCTGGACAGAATTTCTAGGCGCAGTCAGGGCGTGGAGGGCGTCCGGTTTGGGGACCACAGGATCATCTCTGCTGTTTGCAGATGATGTCGTCCTGATGCTTCTTCAAACCAGGACCTGTAGCATGCACTGGGACGGTTTGCAGCAGAGAGTGAAGCGGCTGGGATGAAGATCAGCACCTCCAAATCCAAGGTCATGGTTCTCGACCGGAAAAAGGTGGCTTGCCTTCTCTGGGTGGAGAGTCCTTGCCTCAAGTGGAGGAGTTCAAGTATCTCGGGGTCTTGTTCACGAGTGAGAGAAGGATGGAGCGTGAGATTGACAGGCGGATCGGTGCAGCGTCTGCAGTGATGTGGGCGCTGTATCGGACCGCTGTGGTAAAAGAAAGAGCTGAGTGGAAAGGCAAAGCTCGATTTACCGGTCAATCTATGTTCCTGCCCTCACCTGATCATGAGCTTTGGGTAATGACCGAAAGGACAAGATCGCGGATACAAGCGGTCAAAATGAGCTTCCTCCGCCGGGTGGCTGGGCGCTCCCTTAGAGATAGGGTGAGGAGCTCGGTCACACGGGAGGAGCTCGGAGTAGAGGCGCTGCTCCTTCACGTTGAGAGGAGAAGCTGAGGTGGCTCGGGCATCTGTTCTGGATGCCTCTTGGACTCCTCCCTCAGGAGGTGTTCTGGGCATGTCCCATCGGGAGGCGGCCCCGGGGTAGAGCCAGGACACGCTGCCTCGGGATCCCCCTGGAGGAAGGAGGAAGTGTCTGAGGTGAAAGTCTAAGATTCTCTGCTTAGACTGCTGCCCCTGCGACCTGGCAGATAAGCGGAAGAAGATGGATGGATGGAAATTGCACAGATGCCATAAAATTACTTAGTTTCCATATTTTAGGAGATCGAGACCATGTCAACTGTAGAACAGTTTGACTTCTCCTTTAACCAAAATTAAGTTAAAGGGTTATTGGCAAAGAAGAGGATATAGTCCAGGAACAACAACAAAAATGGCAGCAACATTAAAAAAAAAAAAATCATAGGCTTGTCGTGGAAATTTGTGTGATAAGTCCAAGGAAAAAGGAGCACTGTCTCTCTCAAAAAGGTGGATTCTTTATTCTTTGATATATCGAAGAATACAGTTCCTAGACAACTACACGGGTGATCAACGGAGCAACGACGCGAGACACACAATAGGAAACACAGAAATATATAGGATTACAGTAGGCCGGCCCATAAAGGCCACCGGGAGAACAGGTTTGCCAGGCAGTCACAAGATGGGGGTACATCACAATACACATTAGAATGGTTGCATGCAGGGGGGGTCTGGGTGATCAAATTAGAATGTCTCTGGTGGTGTCTCTTTGAGTGAGGAGACTGGTTAACCATAGGGGGGTCCAGGTGGTTAAATAAGAATGTAAATGGTGCTTCCTGGATCGGAGGAGCCAAATGGGAGCTATAGTGTGGCTGGCCTAGGAGGGAAGAGAGACACAATAGACCCCAGGTGTCCCTCTCGACACTTGTAGCTCCAGGTTTGGCTGCAGACAATTCATGAAGATGCTACAGACAAATGGCTACATGTATATATAATACATCAGAAGACATTTTTCTTTTACAATTCCTCTCTTCTGATAATGAAGAAAACTCTGTTTTCTTTATTAATCACATCAACAGGAAAATGTCAGCTTTCTCTAATAAAATCAGTCGAATTAATAAGAAGTAGAGAAGAAATAGAGAAGAAGGAATAAGAAGAATAACAAAAATTTAAAAAATCATAAAACATAGGAAATTAGCCGTAGAGAACCTTCAAAGGAGGAACATGTCATTTTGGGTATCGTCCCCTGGACCTTTTAATCATAATGTGGATCATGAAAAGGAGAAAAAGAAAGATCAAAAAGAATATAAAAATGAGAAAATAAAAACAGATGAGCAATTGTTGGGCTACAGTTAAGGGTTAGGGAAAGGAGTCAGGTATGTATTAATTAGTTGTGCTCGATCAATTTGGTGTTATTAGAGGAGAATCTTATTCAAGATAAGGAGGCATATCTTTTTGAAAGTCCGACCTCTGTCAGATGTCTGAGTCGCTCACACATTCTGCGTCAGGGATTGGAGCAGCGGTTTGGGCGCATTCAGTCGTATGGAGGCCAATTGGGTAGACTCTGTGTTGATTGCCTTACAAAAATGTGGGACTAACAGCTCAAGCTTATGAAGCCTTCCTAACAATTATGCTTGGTTGATTTCGGGATATTAGAGTGTCCTAAACAATGTCCGAAATGTTAGGTACAGGTGCAGGCAAAATGCTAGGTGTGCAGGTTACTCTTCGAAGAAATTGGCCACATCCCTTGCATATGTGGACCAAAAGTTCAAAGAATACACTGTGGAGTTGTTGTGGGTTTTAGTCAGTATGTCTAACCAGGCAACGTCATTGTTATTTAAGCTGTGTGTATTTCGCCTTATACTATATACACTATCAGGTTGGAAGAGGCTGGGCAGATAAAGGAACCATAAGATCAATGCTGGAAACATCAAAAATACAATGAAAGCATACATCAATATTTTGAAGTCCAGTTTCTTGTTTCTTCAATTTTAATTTTCTTCAGGAGGGCCATTTTTGTGGCCTGTGAGTCACTGTTTTCAGCTTTAGAGTCATTACTCTCAATATTCCCCCCCTCAAAAAGAGAGAGAGAGAGAGTGTGTGATTCAGGTGACATGAAAGTGGCCGTGTGAATATGTGTTTTACCAAATGAAGCAGACATAAGCCGCCCAGGCTTTATGTCTGTGGTGGTGAAGCACGTCTGAGACGTGGTCTTAACACACGGTCACTTGGATCAGGAGCACGTCGAACGTGTCGAAAGCGAGCGCCAGTAGGTAGATTCTCTCTGTGCTTGAGGTTGGTGCAATTCAATTCAGAAGCAGCTGAGCTTCCTTCGGTGAGAGCAGGACTCCAGTCTGCTCTGTGCGGCTCCGGATGTTGTCTGTGAGATTCGGGTGCGGTGGGGTTGTAGCTGCCACCTTTGTTAGAGTTGGTTCTGTGTCCCACGAATGGACAATCGGCTGGTTCAGAAGTCGACTGTCGCTTTGGTCCCTCGAATGGACCGACGGCTGGTTCAGAGGTTCAGGAGCAGGTGTAAGTCGCGTTCGCCCGGTGTGAGTCTTTCTGGAACTTGAGATCGTGGAAAGATCTTTCAGGAACAGATGTGTCCGGGAACTGGCTTGATTTGGGAGCGCTGTTATTGTCGCCGCAGTCTCAAGTGGACCCGTGGGCGCTGTCCATTTCTGGTCCTTTGGAAGAGCCGCTGGCAGTGTGAAGCGTGAGTCCAGGTGTCCCGCTCAGCTGTCCCACCGCGATGTCAGGGACCAGCATGACACACCCAGTGTTTCGATCTCCGTGTCTGGCTCCGGCTCTGCAGCTTCAGCAGTGTTTTTTTTTTTATCCTGCACAGAGATAAGACGTGCATACCCTCCCGTTCCCCCCCAAAAAAAAAAAAAAAAATATGTATAAAACAAAGTAATGAAAAGAAAGATGGACCTGGTGGGCCGGCCAAAAAGAACAAACAGATGATGTGACACCGGGCCAACCCTATACAGGGCCGTAGAAGCCAGTGGCAACATCACTACCAATCCTAAGACAAACCCATCCCCAGCTAAACCTGTGCAAAAGAAAACGCGAAAACGTGACTACCGGTCCCACCAGGTCAAACAAAAGCTAAATTTGCATGAGTGTGGCTGGGCAGAGCCATTCTTGCCCCAGCTACAGGCGACCTAGTAAGGATCTCTGAGCAGACAAACTGAACACATAACTTGAATACTATTAGTAGACCAAATGAGGAAAATTTCCATGACAAAACTTCTCATTATCATTTAAAATATATATATATAGAAATATATATATATATTAGGCAATGAGGCTTTTCTTAATTCAATTCAATTCAGTTCAAATCAAATATTGTTAAAGTGTGTTCAGTTATATTATAGCTTTTAGAATATTGTTTGATATTAAAAACATTATAATTTCTTCTTTTGCCAGGCCACCTGTGGAAGTAATATTGTCATGCATTATTGCTATCAACCAGTTTGGACTGGTATTATCTTCTAGGTCCTTAGAAGAACGTCACACATAACGCGCAGACTGTCCGAACAATCCCTGTTTTAGGTTCAGGCCTTCAATGCATCAGAGTATCACCTGTACAGCGCCAGTCTCTGCCAAAAGATGTATCATTATTAGCATTTAAAGTGTTAGATGCAGCTCAGAATTCTTTGTTTCACTGTCCACACAGATCCACTCTTTTTTTTTTTTTTTTTTTTTTTATCCATATGCTCCTTCAACTAATCTGTTAAAACCTGTAAATTTAAGATTATCTATTAATAATGTCACAAGATTCTGAAAACATGTAAGAAGGTAGGTCCGTTAACATAGACAAGACAAAGGCCTGTTCATTCATTCACAATCACACAAACAGACATGTTAGTAAAACATATATGGTCCAAAAGTTTGCTTCATCTAATCAAAAGTAAAGAAATTTCACCATAATGATTTCTTAGAGTCTGGAGGAAAAAACAGTGAATGGTTGAGTTCACCGGATCTTCTCCAGTGACAGTTGGGAATGTAAGGATCCTGGATTCAAGATGCAGGGCTTGTTTTCTGGAGAAAACCATGTATCCTCCTGTGATTCAGGAAGATGCTTTAGGTTTAGATCAGGAGAAGCTTTATCCCCTTGTTTTGGGTTTTGGGACATTCAGTCATAGCAGCGGTTTCATGTTGGTTCATTGTGGTTGTCTTTGGTCTTCTGCTGTAGGACAGTTCTTGGGTTAAGTTGCACATCAGAATAACCAACCATGTTTTTGTTAATCAGGACTTTGATAATTGTTAGTTGTTAGTGGTGAGATTATTTCATTGGAGCACACCTGTTAAAGCAAAAAAAAAAAATGTTCTGCATCCACACATCCTGTAACAAAGAAGGTATTAAAGAAAACGCTTGCGCAAGTCATCACGAGTGGTCAAGTCAGTCGAGTCAGGATTTTGTGATCACAATCAGTTTTGATGAGGCCTCTGTTATTGAATGGAGCTCATAACATTTTAAGGAATTCTTGCAAGAACTGGGTTTCTTCCGATGCCAGCTGGACTTTCTTCATTAAACTCACTGCAGCAATGGGCAAAATAAACTTAAAAAGAAATGTAAAAAATAATAATAATAATAAAACAAAAGTGTTTGCACATAAACTTAAAAAGAAATTTAAAAAATAATAATAATAATAAAACAAAAGTGTTCGCACAAGCCCCAAATGTCAAACACATAATTTCTAACAATGCACACTTTACAACATGTTGATTGATCAGGTCCTGAAGACACGCAGCCACACTATTTACATCTGAGGTCAAATGCTCTGCAAAAATTGTTGCGTTGAACTCAAACAAGGTGTGTGTAGATTTCAATAAATCAAATGTTATGCTTTTTAATGTATTTTAAAGCCTTGTTTTTGTCCAAATCCAGTAAATGATTTTTAATGGTTTTAAATGCACTGCAGAGACCGTGTCAAAGAGCATGTTTGCACAGTTCAGCACTACGTTTGTGAATGATTGAATGTGAGACAGTACAGGTGAGTGGGGAAAAGTCCCCAATTTAAAGCTGTCAATTTGAAATTCTCCTGGAGTTTACTCACATATCTGCAAGGGGGAAAAATAAGATGGATTACAAGATCTTCGTCCATAAGGAATTTTATGTGTAAAAAAACCAGGAAATTGGATGGGAATCTTAATGGGACTTCCTGATAAAATAAAGTAGAATAAAACAAAAAATATATATCAGTGTTAAATCTGTCCAATTTTGTTGCTTTGTGTGTTAACACGAGCCAATTCTCTACACATTTCGAATCTGTTCATTCCATTAATGAAACAGGGTTGAGGATAAGAATTTTGACCATTGATATATTTTAGTAGAATGGTGGCGTTTTAGTTGTATGAACCTGATCAATCAATGACATCGAAAATTTCTAATTCTGTCACAAGATCAAAAGAAAGAAAATACACAGAAAATCCAATCCTACCTGACCCTCCAACGGGCTTTTTCAGATTCAAGACCAAGTTCAATACTTGATATCTACTAATACCTCTGCAGGGACTAAACAAGCCTTAAAATAAAAAAAAATAAATCAAAAATAAAATAAAATCAAAAATCAAAAATGCAAAAAAAGTAGAAAACAAAGCAAAATTTCAAAATCTGCGAACCATGGTTAGAAGTGCTTTGTTCCAGGCCTGGATTGATTGTGAAAAGCAGACATTTCAATTTGAGTGGGTACCCATTCTGTGGCCATAATATTGTGATTAGCAAAGGTTTGAAAGTTCCCCAAATTTGCATTATTTTGGTTTAGCGAGAGCAATGTGTTGTTTTAACTCTAGTTTGCTAATCCTTTTCTTTCTTTCTTTCTTTCTTTCTTTCTTTCTTTCTTTCTTTCTTTCTTTCTTTCTTTGTTTCTTTCTTCGTTTCGTTTCGTCTCGTTTTGTTTCGTTTTGTTTTTGAGAATCTGGCATGATAATTGAGAGAGCAGAGGATTGTTTTAGTCCAGTGCACACATTAAGTAGTCAGAATATCATCAGCACATTTGTCCCAACATTTAAAGAAATTCTCCTTCTGCAGACACGCAAAATGAGCATTGCAAATCATCCATGTCTCTGATGTCCTTGTTTTCAGTGGCCCATGCATTGTCACATGTCAAAATATCAGCTGATTAAAGGGTTTTGGGGTCAATTTTCAACAATATCGATAAGTGGGGTAGTGTCTCGGACATCATCCCCAGGAAAGTTAAACTGTTCGCCGATTCTTTGGTCACTATCACTCTCAAACCGTCTGATGTAGAAAGTAGACAAAGGCTTACTTTAGACATCAGATCTTGTCCAAGAAGATCAGTGGGACATAGAGGAGAATAGAGAAATAAATGTTTGGATGAGTTGCCACAAGATATCAGTACATTTTAAAGGAGATGTGAAAGGCTCTTTTGTTGTCTTCTCCAGATGTGGCTAATGAGTATGTAAAGCGATCGCTCAGCTTTGCCTCGTGTTTTTCGTCGTTCTTTTTTTTTTTTTAATTTAACCACAGAATAATGTGGCCTCAGAGTCCACTGTAAATTTACTCTGCACCTCATTCAGTACCAAATTGTACTCGGGCACTGCAATTTGAGATATTTTGGTTTAGTGGCACGATTCAAATAAAGCGATCACATGTGTGAGTTGTGTGTTACCATCCTTGTGGTGATGTAGTGTAGGCTGTCTGGGTGTTTCTGCAGCGTCTCCTGGACCCACTCTCCTCCCTGTCCAATCAGGTCGACCCAGATCTTTCTTGGTGGATCGACTGGACGTAGTGTTAACCAGGCGATAGTGGCGATGGGAGGGCTAGTTGAAATGTGTCCATAGTTATTTTGATGGTGGTGCAGGAAGAGCTTGGAAGCCTGTCTGCTGTCGGCGTCGTAGGCTCGAGTCTGCATGGTCAATGTCCAAATGATCTTCAATCATACGCCAAGCAGTGGATGTGCCGGAGTTCATGTCCAAATTTGCACTGTGCAGAGTGCTCAAGCCTCGAGATCTGCAGGTCCATGGGCCTTTCTCAGAGCCAAGTTCGGACCAGTCCAACGTGTGTGCTCCTGCGTGCAATGCTGCGTCCTCCTCCTCCCTTTTGGTCCGGCGGCTGGTGCTGGTGTTGGGGTCGACTGAAGGAACAGGGATCGAGGTCGGGGTCCAGTTGCGCCACAGAAAAGCCAGTCAAATCTGTGAGAATAAAAAGGAGCAGAAGCAGTAACTTGTCCTTTTACTTGTTGTCCTGTGTGTGTGTGTGTGTGTGTGTGTGTGTGTGTGTGTGTGTGTGTGTGTGTGTGTGTGTGTGTGTGTGTGTGTGTGTGTGTGTGTGTGTGTGTGTGTGTGTGTGTGTGTGTGTGTGTGTGTGTGTGTGTGTGTGTGTGTGTGTGTGTGTGTCCTCCACGGCGCAAGGTCGAGCCTGTGTCAGTGAATGGACTTTTGTGTGACTATAATGATGGCTTTTCATTTATTCTCAAAAACATCAATTCAGGGTGTTGTCTTTTAGTTACACCAGTGCTTTCTATCATGCGTCTCGTCCTCAGTTCGTCCTCAGTCATTTCTGCATCTTTTTTTTTATATATTTTTATTTATTTTTGCATTTTTTACATTTGCTCTTTGCTCTACGTTTGCTCTCAATTTAGTTAGTTGATTTATGCTCAGTGAACCCCCGGTAGGAAACCCATATTTTTCAGTCCAGATGGACAGGCACTCTAAACTTTCTGGACCAAATTTTTCCGACATAATGTGCATCACAGGCGCCTCGGAAGGAGGCACAGTTGCGCCTTTAGATTGATTTAATTCCCCTCTTATCTTTAGAGACGTCGAGCTTAGTCTTTCACTTCCCTGAGTTTCAGTACCTTCTAAACTGCTAAACTAAACTTCTAAACTACTAAACTATTGCCTCACGTACTAAACTATTGCCTCAATCTATGCTCAATTAATTAATTCCTTGCTATAGATTAGGGGGAAGCAGCCAGAACCCAGTTCTGGTCTTCCCAGTTGACCTCTTTGTCTAACTGGCAATCTCAAACCGCGCAACCGCTTGCAATCAAATGCAGCCCCCCATTCCGGGAGACGCCCAAACTGATGCTTTCTGTGTCGAAAATTATCAAGTACCAATTGTTCCATTAATTTAGGTTACACTTCATAATCAATTTAATAATGGCTTAGTACCATTTAAGTTTTAATTTGTATTTCACTCTTCTCTTCTCTTTTGTCCAATTTATAGAAGTGTATTTATCATTATTTTATAGTTCTTTTAAGTTCAAAGTTTTATGGTCCAACTAATTGTTACTGTAATAAAATAAGTTTCCCCTCTTTTTTTTTTTTTTTTTTTTTTACGAGTTGTGCGCGATGTTAAAATAACGCAAAGGGAAATCGACACATTTTGAGACAGACAGAACTCATAACTCACCACATCTTGTAGGAAAAGGTTCGAAATTCCAGCGCCGGTGTCCTTATGCAGTCTGTGATGCAGCCCTCACTTCTCAAAAAGTTACGAGGAACAAGGCTGGAATGTCTTTGTATCCCAGGTGGCCGACGCTGGATCACAGCTCCAGAAAGGACATCGGACGAGGAAAACTGCCGACAACGCCAAATTGTTGTGGAAATTTGTGTGATAAGTCCAAGGAAAAAGGAGCACTGTCTCTCTCAAAAAGGTGGATTCTTTATTCTTTGATATATCGAAGAATACAGTTCCTAGACAACTACACGGGTGATCAACGGAGCAACGACGCAAACCACACAATAGGAAACGCAGCAATATATAGGATTACAGTAGGCCGGCCCATAAAGGCCACCGGGAGAACAGGTTTGTCAGGCAGTCACAAGATGGGGGGTACATCACAATACACATTAGAATGGTTGCATGCAGGGGGGGTCTGGGTGATCAAATTAGAATGTCTCTGAAGGTGTCTCTTTGAGTGAGGAGACTGGTTAACCATAGGGGGGTCCAGGTGGTTAAACGAGAATGTAAATGGTGCTTCCTGGATTGGAGGAGCCAAATGGGAGCTATAGTGTGGCTGGCCTAGGAGGGAAGAGAGACACAATAGACCCCAGGTGTCCCTCTCGACACTTGTAGCTCCAGGTTTGGCTGCAGACAATTCATGAAGATGCTACAGACAAATGGCTACATGTATATATAATACATCAGAAGACATTTTTCTTTTACAGGCTCTAGGACTTGTTTTCAGCCATTGGAACCATCTCTATTTAAAGTTTTACATTACATGGTCTCCTGCGGGGGATCTCTGTTCCCCGCAGGTGATTTCTGTCGGGCTCTCCAGGTTACTCGCAGGGGCTCTCTGGGCTCTCTAGGTTACTCATAGGTGCTGCTGTGTTGCAGGTGTCCTGCTGGGATGATGTCTCTCTGGGGCACTGTTCTGGGAGTTTTCCTCCTGGTTCCTCGGGGGAGCACCTCTCCACCATGTCCTCTCAGCTGTCGATGCTACAGCCTGACAGTGGAGTGTGGCTCCACCAGTCTGCGGGAGACTCCCAAACACATCCCTCCCTCCACACAGGTACTCCCCTGAGCCTGCGCAATGCCCACAGAGGACGCACACCTACATCTTGAGGTCCAGCTGAAACTTTCACACTGAGCATTTCAGTTCGATTAAGACTATTTTGCAAAATGTAAATTGTTAGTCATGAAGTGTTATATATTGGATTTTACACATTTTCTTGTTTTGTCCCTTCTTATGTGCACCAAAATAAAATAATTTTACAAACAGAAAGGGCCCAAAAGGTACTGGATAACAACAGTTTTAGGCAGTCAAATATGTGAGATAACACATTTTATTTTTACATATTTTTTACAAATCCACTTTGGTCCGACCCATGCTTTAATGAGCTTTGTGCACAGCTGAGCTGTAACAGCAGTCTCAGGCTGTTCACTCTAATACTAGTAATACTGCACAGAGCTGAGCCCTGGCACGCCCTGGCACACCTTTGCACTGAACAGTGTTTGTTCTCTGGCACACAGACCATCTTCCTCCAGGACAATCGCATCGCTCACATCCGCAGACAAGACCTGTCTCTGCTCAGACACCTGCACTATCTCTACCTCCAGGTGAGCCTTCATTTTCTCTGCTCTGTGCCACGTACTAGTGTGTACTGACCGGCATTTCCCTGGGCAGAACAACAGCATCTCGGCCGTGGAGCCGGGCTCATTTGAGCATCAGGGCCATCTGCTGGAGCTGGCTCTGAATGGAAACAGGATCCACCTGCTTAGCGCAGATTTGTTCCACGGACTGGAGCATCTGCGCATCCTCTACCTGTCCCGCAATGACATCACCAGGCTCCTGGACTACACCTTCAGAGGCCTCCAGGTAAACAATATGGGCACAGGTAACCAGCACGGGCTCAAGTCACCAGCACGAGCACAGGTAAAACATTGGTGAACGTGCATGTTCATACAGGTAGGGTGCCAGGTAAATTTTCCCTGGAAACCACAGTGGTCTGGTGCAGTTTTCAGGTAATGAGACAAATATTCTCAACCAAACCCATGTGAACTGGCCCGGTCTCACGCCTCAGTGCACCGTACAACAGCCTTTCTGCATGTGACCCACGCAAATTACATACACAAGAACAGAGAGGGTACAGGGTACAGACACAAGTACAGGTCACAGACAAACAGACACAAGTGTGTTCTCATGTGAAACACCTGTGTTTATGTCATGTAGCGTCTTCAGGAGCTCCATCTCCAACAGAACAGCATCGAAGTGTTGTCAGACCAGGCTCTGTCTGGCCTCTCCTCCCTGGCCCTGCTGGACCTAAGCCGCAACAACCTCCACACCATGGGCCCCACCTCTCTGCGGCCCCTGGTCAGCCTGCAGGTGCTACGCATGACTGGTGAGTCAATCTATTAGTGTCAAACCCTAAACACATAAGCAATGAGATGGTGTTGCTTGAAGTGTAAGAATTGGTCCACTGGTTGTTTTCCAGCACAATGTCTTGTTCAGTTTGAGTCTGCGACATAATAATGTCACGGACTCATATTGAACAAGACATTGAACAAGCCTGTCCAACCAATCCTAGTCCCCTTGATGTTGTCCTCTGTGTGCAGACAACCCGTGGCGCTGTGACTGTGCGCTGCACTGGCTGCGCAGCTGGATTGACGAGGAGGGTCAAAGGCTGCTGAGTTCAGCGGAGCGGCGCCTGGTGTGTGCCGATCCGCCACGTCTGTCTCAGCTCAGCCTGGTGGAGGTGCCCCTGAACAGCTTGGTGTGCATACCCCCCGTGGTGCAGCTGGAGCCCCGCAGGCTGGCTGTGCGTCTGGGGGAGAGCTTGCGGGTGTCGTGCCATGCCTCAGGGTACCCCCGACCACAGGTGAGCTCAGTTTGATTTTAGTTTCGAGGAAATCAAATTAGCTGAATTTGTTGTTGCTTTTGTGCTGGGTAATCAGGGCTTGACCTGTTGTGATTTTGGCATTTTTTAATTTATTCCTTTTTATCCACCATTTGATAAAAGGAAACTATCTAGTCCCTAACTAAAACAAATTTTTAGTTAAATTAGCTTCAACTTTGAAAGCGGAATAGTCAAAACCCAACAAAAGCTCAAACTAGTGTCAATAAGGCAAAACCTACAAACACCGGCTTTACTTCCTCATTTAACTTTACTTTAAGTTTTGGTTTTCCTCTTCGCAGAGCTTATTTCCAAGTGTAATTGGAGTAAATCAGACACCAGAGGTCAAAACTAAAGAGTCTCAGCTTCACAAAGAGTTCAGCCAATAGTTTGTGCTCCAAAGGGTTCAGAAACAGCTTGAGTTTGAGTTAGGGCTCATTTTAGTCAGACGTTTTAGGAAAAACAGGTCCGAATGATAACTATTTGCACCAATATTTGGGGGAACACCCCACCCACCTCTGGATTTTCAACTATTTAGGGCTGTTCCCCCAGCTCATGACACAGTACAAAAGTGCTCCTTTAACTACTGATTTGAAAATCGAGCAGTGTGGGTAGTGTTTTTTCTTCCACATATCTCAATAGATTGTCTATTTCTGTATGATTGTTATCTGTCCACTTTATTACACAGGAGAGAGAGAGAAGGTACGAAGCATGTTTGACTCTGGTTTGACAATGAAAACCAGTAGAGAACCAGAGTCTCTCCCCCTGTTTCTCTTTTGCTTTACCACCTCTCTGATTTTGGCCATATTGCCCATATAAAAAACACAGTGTTTCATCTGAACACATTACATTACAACATTGTTTGTTGAAAACACATAAACTACTCATGACAAAGGGAAATCCTCAGATCCTAATACATTTCCTACCCTGTGATCAACAATACTGCTGTTAACTCACTACCCCAAAGGCTTTGCCGGGAGGTCTGTTCATGTCCTGTGTGTGTGCAGGTGACATGGAGGAAGGCGTCCCAGGGTAAGGCAGCCCTCTCTCCTCGAGGCCTAGTGCAGGAGCCGGGAGCCAGTGTGGTTGGGCGAGCAGAGGGCCCTTCAGAGGGGCCCTCAGAACCTGTGCATAGAGCTGAGAGGTTTGACCCAGACACAGGCAGTGGAATGTTGTTCCTCAGTAATGTGACGGTGGCACACGCCGGCTTCTATGAGTGCGAGGCCTGGAACGCGGGGGGTGTGGCCCGAGTCACCTTCCAGCTGGCCATCAACTCCTCAACATCCATGTGGGCCTCGTGGTCCCAGCTCTCCTCATATGCTCCGCTCTGGCCCCGACCCCGGAGCCACGGCTCAGAGGTGAGCCGCGAGCCGCTGTACGCTCTGGGCAGCATGGCCTTCAGCGCCCTGGGGCCCGCCACACAGACAGCTATAGCAGTGGGCATCTCCCTGTTAGCCCTGACTGCTCTGCTGCTTCTCATGATGATCTACAGCCGACAGCAGCAGCCTGACAAGGAGCCTCACGACTCAGACACTAAGGTAACATCACCATGGTAACATGACCACAGTAATATCACCACAGTAACATCACCACAGTAACATCACTATGATAACATCACTACGGTAACATCACTACAGTAACATCACTACGGTAACATCACTACAGTAACATCACTACAGTAACATCACTACAGTAACATCACTACAGTAACATCACTACAGTAACATCACTACAGTAACATCACTACGGTAACATCACTACGGTAACATCACTACAGTAACATCACTACAGTAACAATCACTACGGTAACATCACTACGGTAATGTCATTAAATCAAATCAAATCAAATCAAATCAATTTATTTTTATAATGCCCAAAATCACAACAACAGTTGCCTCGATGGGCCACAGGTAAAAGCAGTTCAGATAACTGTCCCAGAATGCCCCTGTCCTTTGACCCTCCTTCGCGGCGAGGAAAAACTACAAAAAACAGTAACATCACCATAGTAACATCACTACAGTAACATCACCATGGTAACACCACTACAGTAACATCACCATGGTAACATCACTATGATAACAGCACAACGGTAACATCACTACAGTAACATCAACTTGATAACACCACAACAGTAACATCACCATGGTAACCTCACCATCTTTAACGCTGGGAGTTAAATATAGAACTTCTCAAATCTCACTTAAAGTTGTTTTTTTTCATTCATTCATTTTCTACCGTCATTTTCTACCGTCTTATTCTTATTCCCGTTAGGGGTCGCGGGTGACTGGAGCCTATCCCAGTGACTTTGGGCCTTAGGCGGGGTACACCCTGGACAGTGGCCAACTCGTCGCAGGGCTGACACAGAGAGACAGACAAGGACAGACAACCATTCACTCTCACATTCATACACTATGGGCAATTTAGAGTTCTCAATTAACCTACACAGTCATGTGTTTGGACGGTGGGAGGAGCCGGAGAACCCGGAGAGAACCCACGGTAACACGGGGAGGACAGACTCCACCCAGAGAGATCGTGTGATGTTAGGGTGGTTCGGAATTCGAAACCACGATGTTGGGGTGGTCCGGGATTCGAACCCACGATCTCCTTATTGAGAGGCAGAAGCTCTAGCCGCTCTGCCACCGTGCACCCCACACTTAAAGTTGTATTTTCCTCAAAATCATCCCATAGAAATAAAATATTTTAGTCAAATCATCAAATCAAAGTGCTTTTCATACAAAGATTGTAACACAAAGTGACAATTTACCTATTGAAAACAGTCCTCATTAATTAGTTAATTGATGGACTGATTAAGTAATTGATTCATTATTATCATTGGATTGGTACAGTGGCTGAAACTTTACAGTGTATATATGTGTAAGTGTTCTTCCTGTCCCTGAATAATATTTTGTACATATATTGTGGGGGTTTTTTCAAAAGTTTCATCTGGACTGTGTTCTAAAACTCAAGATAAAAGCTATTTTTTTCAGTTTACCAGATGACTGTCTTTGGGGCATCTTCTTTAATAACTTATATTTTATGTAATTTAGTGTTATTATCTATGTCATGAAATGTACTGTGGCAGGAGGGTGAAGTGGGGTCAGTGGGAGTGTGTCTTGTCTGTATGATGTGTGTTGTGAATCGTGTATGTTTTGTATAATGACTACTGTATTGTATATAGAATGTTTTGTGTCTGTGTTTTATATATTGGAGCAGCTAAAAAATGAGATGGCACATCACAAGGGTCATTCCAACAATACATTTCAAATCTACAGCACTACGGCTCCAACAGCTGTATCACTCTCGGGTTCATTTGTGCTTGTTTCAGGAGGAGAGTATACTGTACGTGAACGACTACTCAGACGGTCCCACCACCTTCGCCCAGCTGGAGGAGTACCGTGACGAGCGCGGCCACGAGATGTACGTCCTGAACCGGGCCAAACCTGTGCCGCCCCCCGTGGTGCCGCCTGATGTGAGCTCTGCCCCTTCTGATTGCTCCACCCACTGCTCCGCTCAGGGCCCCCCCTCCAGCCCCCCTGCGGCCCCCAAACAGCTGGACGATACGCGGACTATGAGGAGGATGGCAGGAGAAGGCGGAGAAGCTGAACCTGTACTGACGGCAGAGTCGGAGGGAATGTACCTGAACCACAGCGGCCTCTTCGTAGACTCTCAGATCGCCTATGAGATCCACTGCTGAGGCCGCAGGAGGGGAGCGGTCACAGAGGCACCGGTCACACGCAGCCTGAACCTGAACCTGAACCTGAACACGGGCGAGCTGCAGCAGACTGTACATTGGTGGACCTGTGTCTGTGTTCATCTCCAGGTTGAGCTACATTAACTTCCACGATCATGGACACGTGACATTACGGTGTCCAGGACTCTGGACGGACTCTCCCCATGCGCTCGTCACGCCTTGCTTTAGGTTTGGTCATACAGAATCTTTGAGTTACGCTGTATTTAAGCAGCTATGTAAATTAAGCTTACACACCTTGGAGCATTTGTGTAGATTTTGTGACCTTTTCAGTGCAGGGTCTATATTTTTTCCCAATGTTTAATGTTAATGAGAAAAACATTTTTAAATACTAATGTATTTTGATCAAAGTTAAGAATTTTACTTTTAATTCTCATTTTATCCTGTGCCCTATTCTTATCGTCAATTCCCACTATAAATAAGTGTAAATACTTCCTCAACCTGAGTTTTTGCTTTGAAAATTGAGCAACATTTTCATGAACTTCCATGTTACTCCAACTGTTGTATGGAGTTTGGTGTGAGATTTTTGTTTTGCTTTTTTCTCTTCTGTTACAGTTTTCTAACAAGAGTTCTAAAATGGTACTGAGTTAAAGCCTCAGTATGTAACTTTTTGGCCAAAAATATAAAGACAAAAGCATGTCTTTTGTTTTTTTGTTTTTTTCATTTTGTTTGTTTTTATTGCATTGAAAAACACAGAAAAACATGTCCTTGCTGTTGTGGGCTTGCATCTCCACAAACCTGACTCATACTTGACCTTGAGGAGGAGCCTCCTGCTTGTTTTAGTGGAAATGTTATAGGGCTGCACGATTTGGGAAAAATATCTAATTACAATTTGTCTTGAGAGTATTGCAATTGTGATTAGAATTGAGATTTTTGTTATTTATGTTTTAATAAAATAAAAAAGATTATTTTCTAAGTTCACATTTTAAACGTGTCCAGGAGAATTGACAGACTTAAACGTGAATTGACAAACTAATAAAAGAATCACATTTATTTCAGTTTATAGTTTATTCTAAACTTCAGGGTTAGTAGTTTTATGCAAAGTAGTACTTCAAAAATTGTAGCCTTTTGCCTTTTGCTAATTTTGTCCATTCAAATGATCAATTTGATTGTGATTAATCTTGCAGCCCTAAAATGTTGTTTCTTTGGCTATGCTATTCCACGGTTTTGCATAAAATCCATCTATTTTCATGGAGAATGTTCTGAATATGGTCTTAACTTTCTATTTCCAGAGTCATGCAGGCGATGTGCCTCCAGAATGTTACATGCTGCTGCTTTAAACATTACCCGTCTGTGGTACCACCACTGCACCTGCCTAAGGCCCATAGGTGTTCCTTCTGTGAACAAGCGTCTTTAGCATATGTTGAGTAAAGTATGATGTGATTTTACAAATAATTTGCCCTTTGGAAATTAGACGTTTGTCTGTCAGATTGCATTGCCCCTGTACCTGTCAGATCACCAGCATGAAGAGGATAAACTTATGATTCTGTCCGAAATATAGGTTCATTCATGTTTTAGAATTTGATGATCCTTTCAGATGGAATGTAGGAGCTTATATACGTCTGGATACGTCTTTCAAAAACAGAAAATCCACAAATGTCAACCTTTATCATTATTTATAAGCAATTGTTTCATTTGGTGGCATTAAGTCCTTTCAATTGACAACTATCATGATTTCAGCGCTGAATAATGGAATCACTTTGAAAAAATCATTTCTATTTTGTTTATTTAAGATGATGACATTGATCCTTGTGCCAGTGTAGGCTCAGTAAAACAGAACCATAAACCTGCTCAACCAATCTGCAATCTGACTGTTGAATGACTGGTGAATTCTATCTCGTCTAATCTATCATCTAATATTTTGTAACGATCCATTACTTTTTAGAATGCTGAGAAATTAGGATAGTTTACATAGCAAAAATAAAACATATCTCTTGAATTTGGAAACAGTCCTCAAAATGTTAGAGAACAGGAATCAGAAACCCATGTATAACCTATTAACAAGCTGAAGTAAACAGGAAACCGACACACACTCAGTAAATATACAGTATATTTAAGGTGTGATGCAACTATACATCATTTAATCAAGTTGAGATCAAATAGTTTGAAATGGGCACTGATCGGCTTGAGCTTTATGATGGACAGGGTCATTTTAAGATTATCCTCATGGGGCTGTAGGTGGATCATCTTTGGGCCTTAGGCAGGCACATCCTCACCCTCTGCACACTCTGGACCTTCTCTCACCAAAATGAGAAAGTACCTGCAATAAAAACTGTGGCCACAAACTCTGCAGGTCAGGATTTCGAAATGGAAAAATTCCTAAAACATTTCACTTTTATTGCATTTGTTTTTTGATTTATATTATTCTAGAAACACAAAGACATCAAAAATACATAAACACACAAATAAAACCTGAAGTTATTTTATTGGCAACCACAGCACATAGTAGTAGTACTAAAACATACCAGTAGATTTCACTCTGGAGAAGTGTTTCCTACTGTGTTGCGAAGCCTGAGCACACACTGCTTCATGAGGCTTCACTCTGGCCATCTGGCCACCTTCACTGCACCACCACCACACGACACATGTGAAGGTCTGTGGAGGCGGAGCTCTTATGTCTGTCAAGTTTGTCACTTATGATGCTCACAAACGAAAAGAAAGTAAAGTGGATAGGCCTACATTAATAACTGTGTAGATGAGAACCGAGTTTTAAGGTCTATATGACGGGTTCTCAGGATATTCTAATTATGACTGAGTTTGGCGGGAGGGCACCTGTGGTAAATATGAAGCATAGTTTTACATTTGTGAAGTTGTGAAGACATTTTGATAAATAAAAGTGAAAAATTACTGCAAGTAGTGCTGAGTTCTAAAACGGAATCCATCCAACTACATCAACACAAGGTCAGGCCGGGGCCCAGACCAAACTGACACAGGACCGTCCGAGTGGCAAAGGGGTGCAAAGATAATACTCTCACTTTAAGTGTCATTATTTAACACCTAAAATGAGGGTCAATGCACCGTTTTGCACCCCTGTAGACCCGGGCCTGGCCTTTGTAGATACACACTTTCCTGACAGTTTAAACGGCCATTCAACAAAATAAAGGCGTTATAAGGTATTATTATTTGTCAAGTCATAAGTATTGAGTAGTTTATATGGATTTTGGCCCTTGTTTTCAAAATGGTTGCTATAGGTAACAGCTGTGGAATTACCTCTTCTGATGTCATATTTGCTGCCCATGTTCAACCGGGAAATAATAAACTGTACAAGAATAGTATAGTTAAACTGGGGACGAATGGGCCAAATGTTTAGTCTTAAATATAATCATGTTCACTACATTTTAGTGAAATGTGTCATACAGACATGAAATGTGAGCCCTTGGCACAGTAATAGAATACATCACAAATAACTATTTTATACAACGTTTTCAGAGATAAAATGAGTTTGAATCCATGTCAGAATATAAGTCCGACTCCTACTGCACTCGCCGCGCATGTTCTTATTTATAAAGGCGACAGTAGCACTCAGGAGCCACAGAGGGACAAGGTTCCGTGAGGACAGAGGCGGCAGTCCCACTGAGGAGGTGCCGCAGCCTCCCGGAACACCGGCCGAGGAGGGGCAGAGGGAGCGGGAGGGGCTGGACTGACGCGGGACGGCTGTGGTCCCGAGCAGCACCGATTAACTTCATCAAAGCAAACGGAATGGACTGAGGACTGATGGGCACGCGTGCGGCACAGCTGGAGCTGTCGGCGGAGGCGGATCTTCGCCATGGTATGAAACGCGCTCGCTTCTTTTGCTTTGCTGCGGTTTCCAAAAAGACGCAATGCGAGGAGTTGGACTGTGGCTTGTGCGCAGCTCGGACACAGCGCCGCCTCTGAAAGTGTCACTGCTGGAGCCTGCAGTTCACAGACATCTCTCACTTTGTGCCAGACGTCATTCTAAAGCCCGTGCGCGCAGGGAACAGTTAGCCTGCTAGCACTCGTGTCGGAATGCTTTAGACAAAGGCCAGTTTAAGCAAAGTGTGACAGTATTTTCTTAATGCTTTAACTTCGGCCCATCAGCCCGGTGTGCGCTGCTCTTTTCACGCCGCACTGTTTGTGTTTACAGCACGTTTCCGCTGAGCTGGCGCTTCAGGCGCGGAAGCGGCCTGCGCACCAAACTCGCATCAAAAGTAGAGCTAACGTCCATGCACACCCAGAGTCCGACTGCCCCACACGACACAGGAGGCTACTGTGGCCTGGAGTTTGAGGCAGTCCGACTAGCACCCATGTAGCACCCATGTAGCACCCATGTAGCACCCATGTAGCACCCATGTAGCACCCATGTAGCACCCATGTAGCACCCATGTAGCACCCATGTAGCACCCATGTAGCACCCAGAGCCGCGCTGCAGCGCGTCACTGTGCACAGAGTGGCGCTGCACCATGGGAACTGAAGTGTCACCGAGGTCTATACCGGGACTACCCCGGGGCCCATCGAGGCCGGTGTCTGTCAGGACAAAGCGCGTGCACGCGGAACAGTGCGCGTCAGCAGAAAATGGCCGCAGTAGAAGCGGAGCCTCGCAGAGGACAACTGTCCCCCGCACACAGAAGTGACACCCACCGCCGCCTCCATCACCAACTCAACTTTATCAGTGAAGCATTCTGTGATAGAGGAGGAGCTGCAGTGTGTGCGCGTGCGCGTGTGTGTGTTAACCTGTGGAAGGGTTAGATGTCCACTGTAGACTGAGCACAGCCTGTGCAGGGCTGGTTTTACTGTGAGGGTGGCCTGACTCTACTGCTGGTGGCCACTATCTATGGTCACACACATCACAATCACAAAAACTACATAATCCAGAAGATTACTCAAACAAGCATGAAATAAAACAAAATGTAATTCTCTAAACAACTGTTAAGTTTTGTTAGTTTCATGCATGTTTAGGTCATCTGTCCCACCGCTGCACTGCCCACTGTGCATATCCTCTCACTCCAGGAAGCACTGGCCAACCAGGGAATCAAGTGCTATACAAGAGGCATACACAGGGCCTTTATATTTCCCCTTTTATACTAAAACTGCATGCAAGTTTAGATTGGTAATAACTGCCTGCTCTTGACCCATTAGTGAATAAAACAAGTAAAAGGCCTTTACAAATCATATCATGTGTTTAAAGATAATTGTAGGTACAAAGCTTCTCAGGTTTAGAAAGATTATGAAAAGCATACTATAACTTCCCTAAAACCATCATAGAGAGGAGCTCAGTCAGAGTCTTGAGTTCTGCCCTGTCCTGCCTCTGTCCAGGATGAGTTCCATCCGTTCATCGAGGCACTGCTCCCCCAGGTCCGAGCCTTCGCCTACACTTGGTTCAACCTCCAGGCCCGCAAGAGGAAGTACTTCAAAAAGCACGAGAAGAGGATGAGCAAAGAGGAGGAGAACGCCGTCAAAGAGGAGCTTTTGGGAGAGAAGCCAGAGGTGGGAGCCATTCTGTCTGGTGTTTGTCTCTTCTTCCTACATCTATCCTGAATCCAGAGAGGCAAAACTATTAAAAGGCCAACTGGATATTGTTATTGAAATATTAGTCTTTTTTGTGCATAATGTACTCAACAGCTATAGGTTATCCTGAGTTTGTGAGTGTGATGTACAGCAGTTCTAGACTCTTTGAACTGAAACATAGCATTATTGGTGAACACACTTAGTCTCTGGTCCCTGGTTGGATCTTTCACTGTGCAGGTCAAACAAAAGTGGGCCAGTCGACTACTGGCTAAGCTGCGGAAGGACATCAGACCAGAGTGCAGAGAAGACTTTGTCCTGTCCATCACAGGAAAAAAAGCAGCAAGCTGTGTCCTGTCAAACCCGGACCAGAAAGGCAAGATGCGCCGTATAGACTGCCTCAGACAAGCTGATAAGGTAAAACAGTCTTCTCTTCTTCTCTCAAAAAGAGTAGTTACATACACCGCTCAAGATGCGTTGTCTTGCATTGATCAAACATCCACAGGTTGTTGTGTAAAGAAGAGCATACACCCATGGGGTTTGGCATGAGGGCACAGACCACACATCAGGAACAATCAATCCTCAGCCTGGGTTTGGACAGACTCCAGGCCACAGTGTGACACGAGGACTCTTTAAGACAGCATGTGGTCTGTTGCAGGTGTGGCGTCTGGATCTTGTCATGGTCATCCTGTTTAAGGGCATCCCTCTGGAAAGCACGGACGGAGAGCGCCTTGTGAAGGGCGGTCAGTGCGTCAACCCTGTGCTCTGTGTCCAGCCACGCCACATCTCCGTCTCCATCAAAGAGCTCGACCTCTACCTGGCCTTCTACGTACAGGAGAGAGGTACATCCCTTTGCTCTTCTGCTTCCCTCATTTGGTGAGAAGTAAGTTTACTCAGAATAAGTCCAAAGAAAGGAGGCGGTGTTCTTCTGGAGCAGCTGCTCCTGTGCCACATATCTAAGCCCACGTGAAGATGGTTCAGACTGTGGCCCAACACTGGCTGGTCCACAGAACAGTGGCCTTGCTGTGAGGTTCACCCTCATTTTCAGCTGCTAAACTCATCACCTGCTGGAGGATCATAAACCCACAAACTGCAGTCATGAAGGTCCACGTCAGACGTGTGTATCCTTGCCTCATCTGCTCTGGCACAGAGCGTCACCATGACAACAACACACTACAAGTCACCTTTCAAAAGCATCTTAAATCACGTTCAAACCCAACTGGACTTTAGAACATGTAAACAAAAAACATATGCTCACCTAATATAGTTCTGTTTACACTTATGTATTGTGTACATTTATAGATGCAGAGCAGTGCAGTCCCACTAGAGTGAGCCCTGAGCAGGACGAGAGGCTGGCGCCCTCTACAGGTGTGGCACCACCAATTCACAGTACAAACCATACTACAGAAAATACTACAAGTGCCTATCATTGATTTCTCAGGCCAACATTGTAAATAAGAACTTGTCCTTGATATTTTGCCTGGTAAAATAAAGGTAAAAGATAGATAGATAGATAGATAGATAGATAGATAGATAGATAGATAGATAGATAGATAGATAGATAGATAGATAGATAGATAGATTTATGAAGCACTTTTCATGGAGAGAATCTTGCTCTGCACTTTCTAAAAGAGCCATTCGTCTGTCTTGTCTGTTCCTGCAGACAGCCCAGACTTCCAGGAAAACTTTGTGACATCGGGAGTGTTCAGTGTCACAGAGCTGGTCCAGGTCTCTAGAAGTAAGTGTGCCTTCATTATATTCTCTCTGTAAATAAGAGCCACTGTTAGTCGTGACAAGTCTATCTGTGGCAGCTCCTGTTGTTTCAGGAACACCTCCCAGTTTCTCTGTAGGTGAGCTTCATGGTCATCTGGCCTATGACCTGAGCCAGTCAGTGCAGCTGCCTGGGGGCATGAGGCGCTCTCTGACCAGCACCTCTTCAAGTGGGTGAGCCATCTTATGTTTCATTCAGAAAAATTGCATTTTTAAATGTTTTAACTATATTTTACATTCTCAAAACAGATGTGGTGAAGCCACAAAAGGATGCATACCTCGGAACATAAACAATAATGTCATTATTTGCTTGTGAGAAGTTGTGTGTTGTTTCAGGAGTAAGCGACACAAATCGGGCTCGGTGGAGGACGAGCCGGACAGTCCTGGGCAGGAGTACTACCCTTCTCCTGCATCTCCAGCCAGCAGCTCCCGTAACTGGGCAGACGACATGGAGACAGGTCAGAGTGGAGCACAGAACATAGAACAAATGTCCAATATATGTAAATAATACAATTTATGTGTAAAGAACACATTCTAACCATTTAAATATTCTGTTAACAAAATTAGGTTATGTCATTGAATTGCCAAAAAATGTAATTTTAATTTTAAACATGTATAAATAACTATTAAACTTGTATAACATATAACATATACAACATAAATACATCCTAAATATAATTTACAGCATGTAGTGAAATTGGCAGTCATGAAGCATTCAAGCTTTCAAACAAAGTTTGTTCTAAGCTGCTAAACTGCTTTTGTGTGCTTGCAGGAGCTTTGTCTCCTGCGGTGAAAAAGGTCGAGCTGGACAGCCCTCCTCCCCAGGAACACTCCCCCAGGCTGGGCTTTACACAGCACCACAGGCCGGTCATCGCAGTCCACAGTGGTCAGTCCTATCCTGCTACCAGCTTTGCATACTGATGTCTTTGCACTCACGTCAGTCTCCTCAGGTCTGCCTCAGGGCGGCTGTGACAGAGTCTTTTACCACTTGCCTGTGTGAGAGAGGAATGAGATGTAAATGTGCAATGATGACTTATTGTTATTAGTGCAGAATTGAATCCCTCATTTTTCCAGGAAACAATTCATGGTAGAAAAGGTTTCAAAGGTATTCATCTGGACAGTTTTCAAAATTGAGATGTTTGGCTGCTACCTGAAGGTACTGATCTAAGGATTGAGGGTTTATACTGCCCTGAAGGGAGGAGCTAGACTAGTCCTGTCACAAGGGAGGAGTTATACCTTGAAACATGCTCAGGACTTTGTTAATTTGCTAGCCTAGTTTGTAGTTGTTCTACCCTATTATTGTTCTCAGCCAGCCTCTCTCCCTCACAGCTGTTCAGTATCTGACTATTGTAAACAGAAGGTATGTTGTATCTTACATTAATAATTGTGTTCAAAGAAGGATTTTTCTTTTAATACTCAAATTTGAATTTGCTATATGTCGTCCACCCTCATCTTAAAGCCACAAACCACTTTTTTGAAGACTATTGAGTGCAGATTAAGCAAGGAGAAGGGATGGGACGGTAAAGGAGGCAGTTTTGGGGAAAAAAAAAGAAAGTACTTCTTGAGACAGATATGATACATTGAGATACAACATACCTTCTGTTTACAAGAGCCTCCTCAAACCTTGAGCAAACCCCAAATCAAGCCAGTCGAATGCTCCGATTGGTACTTAGCAACTGTGAGAAAGAGACTGGCGGCAGAGATTTGGGTAGAACAACCCCAAACAAGGCAAGCAAAATTCCAGACCAATTTCAAGTTTTTCTTTAGGGCAGGCCTAACAAGCTCCTCCCCTCCGATTGGCAGCCGAAATGGCTCAATTTCTTAAAAACTGACCTTTGAAACCATTTCTACCATTAGTACTGAATGTATATTTTAAAATATATTACGAGTTAAACCTCACTGAAATGTATGATGTGCTGATGATGTGAACCTTGTTGTGCACAGGCCTGTCCCGCAGCCCCCATCCTGCAGCCTCTCTTCACTTCCCCTCATCCTCCTACTTCCCTCATGGCGCCATCCGCTACCCTCCACACATGTCCCAGGACCCTTTGAAGGACCTGGTGTCTCTGGCTTGTGAGCCGGCCGCCCACAGCTCCAGCTCAGTGAGTAATCACCCACTGTGCTTTTTCTCAGTGTCAGGAGTGCCCCATTTTTACAGTTTTAAAACCAGGATTTAGTTCATGTTAAATTGTGTTTGCCCAAAGTCATTGGGATAGGCTCCAGTCACCTGTGACCACAGGGAATAAGCAGTAGAAAATTAATAAAAAAATTGTTACCAGCAATCCAAACTCAAGTTTTACAACTTTCAGGAAGACAAGCAGAGTTGTCATGTAATGCTAACAACAATTAGCCAGCAAACAGCACACTAGTGTAGCCACTTTTATTTAAACACTTTGAACAGTTGATGCAGACATTGCAGCCTGATTTTCACCTGACCCTGTTCCTTCAGTCCACAGTGCAGTCATGGTGCTTCTGCCCCTCCCTCCTGTGTTTCAGCTCAACGGCAGCGGTCACTTAAAGGTGCCCGGTCATTACATCTCCTCTCAGATGCTCGTGCCACCGGTGCCTACACCGTCCTTGGCTCCACCTCCCTCTTCTGTTCCAGGCCCAGCCCATCCAGAGTCCAAAGCCACACCCCCCAGCACATCAGAGGGAGGGGCTAACTCGCCTACATCCCCCAGTATGTTGTGGCAGCAGAACGTGGCAGAAGCCAGATTGATATGTGAAGCACATACTGTAAATCTGTGGGTTTACGCTGTCTAAATAGACTTGTTGGACAGGTTGTGTGTAACTGTGTGTCTCTGTATCCTCAGCATACTCGGCTCCTGGGACTCCTCCTACCGCTCCAGCCTCGTTTTCTGGAGTCAGTCCTCGGGACACAAACAGCGCCTACCAGGCTCAGGTCAGGGCACTAACATACAAAACGTCCATAAATATTGGGACATCGACACAATTCTAATCTTTTTTGGCTCCATACACCACCACAAGGGATTTGAAATGAAACAAACAAGATGTGCTTTAACTGCAGACTTTCAGATGTAATTTGAAGGTATTTACATTCAAATCAGGTGAATGGTGCAGGAATTACAACAGTTTGTATTTGTGCCTCCCACTTTTTTAAGGAGGAGGCACAAATGGGACAATTGACTGCTCAGATGTTCCATGACCTGGTCAGTATCTCATTCATAAGGAGCAGACAAAAGGTCTAGAGTTCATTTCCATTGATCCAGAGAGCTGTCAGTATCAGTGAAGCAGCCATCATTAGGCTGAAAAATCAAGACAAACCCATCAGAGAGACAGCAAAAAGATCAGGTGTGGACAAACCAACTGTTCTTAAAAAGAAAGAACACACTGGTGAGTTCACAACACCAAAAGACCTGGAAGAGCACAGAAAACAACAGTGGAGGATGACCGAAGGATCCTCTCCTGTTGAAGAAAAAGCCCTTCACAACAGTTGGTCAAGAACACTCTCCAGGATGTATGTATGTGTATGTATGTGTGAAAGTCAACAGTCCAGAGAAGACCTCACCAGAGTGAATGCAAGATTAAACCACTGGTGAGGCTCAAAAACAGGAACAAACAACATCTAAAAAGCCTTCACAGAAACAACAGACGAGACAAGGATCAGTCATATTTATTGATGATGTGACGCTGACAGAAGCATCAGGGCGATGGTGTTTCAGGCAATATTATCTGCTCATATTCAGCCATATGCTTCAGAACTCATTAGATGCACTTCACAGTGCAGATGGACAGTGACCCCAAGCATTCTGCCAAAGCAGCCAAAAAGGCAAAGAAGTGGAATGTTATACAAAGGCCAAGTCAATCCCCTGACCTGACCTGATCTGACTGAGCAGCTTTTCACTGAAGACAAAGCTGAAGACAACTGCATCACCAGGATGAAACCCAGAGTCTGGGGATGTCTGTGTGTTCCAGACTTCAGGCTGGAATTCAAAGGATTTGGAACCGAGTATTAAAAAGTGAAAGTTTGATTTATGGTCCCGTTACTATTGGTCCCTTTAAAAGTGGGAGGCACATGTACAAACTGTTGTTATTCCTGCACTGTTCATCTGATTTGGATCTAATACTAATGCATTGGGTCTAATTGGAATTAAGTCTACAGTTAAAGCACATCTTATTTGTTTCAAATCCATTGTGATGGTGTATAGAGCCAAAAAGATAAGAATTGCATCAATGTCCTAATTAATATGGACCTGACTGTATGTGTCTGTTATGTATACACACTCAGTCTCACCTGTTGCACCTGTCCTCGCCACCTAACCACATTTCATTGGAGTGAGAATCTCTTTGACAAATGAAAGTTGGCTGTTGTCAGAAAACTACCTGATCTACTATCACGACATGGCTGAAGTCCTCAGTAATGAAGGACCCATTTCTTCCTCCACGTTGTCCGTACTGGTATCCTTGAGTCAAGAAGACCAAGGCTGCACTCTGATCACCAGGGACTAAAACAGGTCCACTTCTGCTGTATCCCTCCCATAGGTAGATCACAACCCCTGTGGAGTCCACTGAGCGTCCTGCAGGATGTGTATGGTCAGGCAGGTCTTTAGTGAGAGGCAGGCATAGAGGTCATAGGTCTCCAGGGATGGTACCATGTCCTGAACATGCCAGGCTATCCTCCTCCATCCATCTGTTCTATATTCTAACATCTGTCACTGTGTGTCTTTCAGTCATGGTACCTGGGAAACTGAGGAGGCTGAAGTCTGTCCATCTCACAGGAGAAGACAATATGCAACGGCCCCTATATGGCCCCTGTGTGGCCCCTTCTTCCCCCCTGCAGGTGCTGCTTATCATATATGCAAGTCTGTTTTTATGAACCATGGGACGTTTCTATCTGACCTTTCTTTGCACTTTTGAATCTGACAATAATGCAACATATTAAGCCAACGCTCTGCTTTTACTTTCTCTTTAAAATGAGGAGGGAGCGTTTCTATTTTAGTGACAATCGCAGTTCAAACCTATTGTGTTTTCCATAAGACTGGTACTTGAGGACGGCTACCACAATGAGCCTCACTCGTGCCCAGCACACAGCGTAACGCGGCTTCTGAATGGAGACCCAGACACCAACAGCAGAGACTGTCCGGACTGCAGGCCCCAAGTTCCACACGCGAGGACACAGCAGGACTGGTGTGCAGTCTGGAAACAGGCAGTGCTCCTCAGCATCACAACTTCTCAAGGGCTTTGACGCTTGGTCAGTCCCTGTGGCACACATGTCCTTGTGTTCAGGCCTGTGTGAAGGTGCAGCGCCGTGTCTGTGTGTGTGTGTGTGTGCATGTGTGTGTGTGTGTGTGTGTGTGTGTGTGTGTGTGTGTGTGTGTGTGTGTGTGTGTGTGTGTGTGTGCGTGTGTGTGTGTGTGTGTGTGTGTGCAGTGCTCAGTCAGTGTGCAGTGGGCCCTGTAGTTTGCAAACATGCTTTTAGAGAACAGGGCTGGAGGCCAAAGATTGGTCATTAGCGTTCTGCATGGCAGTGCAAGTATAATATTTTAGAATAATACATTTTATTTAGCCTTATAAAGCCTGTAGCACTTTTTAAAGAGTTTGTATTGTTTTTCAAGAGTAGAAAATGATTTGATTTGTATTATTGAAACACTTGTTTATGTCATAGACATAAGTGGTAAATGTGGCAGCTACTCCTGTGTTCCTGTTTAGCCTCCAGTTGGTGCTGCGACGGCTGTGACATAATAATGTATGTATTATGTACAAGAGATTGTGTTATGTGCTATTAGATTATAAAAAAGAAATGTAAGGGAAGCAACAGCAGATGGTGATGACACAGCGCAAAAAGAAATACACACACACAGGTTGGGTACTACTCTAACCTAAACCTTTTTAACCCATGTTGGAACTTGAAATCATGTTGATCTAATCATAAAAGAGAATAGATTTTTTGTCCCACTAAGGGAGGCAGGTCCCCATGATGTGTGTACAGTTTTTAATCCCCACAATGTGATAAATACCCTTCCACCAAAAATTAAATGCACAAGACACTTTAAACATTGTGTTAACATTAGAATGAAACAAGCTTGTTTAAAAAGAAGTCCCCAGGACAGTGTCCATCCGGGCAGACACGTCCCATCTGAACATGAAACACAATGTTAAATGCAGGTTGTTTAAGAGCAGTGAAGAGCTCTAAGGGCCACTCCTGTGGGGCCCAGTCCAGTTTCTTTTGTATCATTAGTGCAGCAGTACATTGGTCTTGTGCTGCAGGAGAAGTGTTAATAGTGTTCTGTGCACACTGACTGAGTACTCTGTGTGTGTGTTGCTTCTGTGATGTGCATGGTGCAGGCTGAGCTCTGATCTCGATGCATGGCTGTGAGACAGAAGCCTCTTTACCATTTAAACAAAGTCCCCTCTTATTGGACGTTTGCACGAACCTTTCTGATCACATGATGTGCCTTGGCTTGGGTTGGACTAAACCTACCGTACACAAGAGGTTTAGCTGCTGCATGTGTGAGCACAGCCCTCCGCTTTGAGCTTTGCTCCAGCGCTCAATACCTCTGAAGTACAAACATTTGAGTCGCCGCCTTCAGTTTACCATTATCATCTGCTACTAGTGAAAGCTCTGGAGTGACTTCTGAATGAACTGCACATACCTGGCCGTGTGGGTCCTGGTCATCCATGATGTGTCCCTCTGCTCCAGAGCATCTTTCACAAACGGCCATATTTAATACTGCAACTGACAGTACCTTTATTACTGCAATTAAGTATGTTTCCTTATGCAAATATCAACAATATTAAAAACTTACAACTCACACTCTTGTCTGTTTTTGTATACTTTGACAATGCACTTTTGGATGGAGAAGTAGTTATTTATCATCAAATAAATCAAGCATTTCTATGGGAGGAAAGGAACAACAAAACAAAAATAATGGAGAACTGAATCATTTTAAGCCAGGAAACATGTTCTCTTGCCTCACATCTCAGCCACGATGAACAATAAACTCAGTCCTCCACTGACTGTAACAGAACTCTTGTGAGATAGAAAGTCTAGCTTGGAATATTTTCTGTGCACAGTTGTCAATGTTCTAATACAACTGTACAGGACCTGCACCTGCACCGCAGGCTTCTCTGGCTCCATGTCAGGAGCACCAGGCAGAGCTTACGGAAAGCCTCATGCAACGTCTGTGGAAAAGCCCATCGAAAGCAGACATTCTTAAGTGAGTCTCAAAGCAAAAGTGTAGAACAGTCTTTATTCTTTCAGACTTTTATAAATAACCCTCATTCCCTCTTTGTTTGTGCTATGCACCTTTGGTCAATATAGCAATACATTTTTTCATGTTAGAAAAATAGTTTGATAACATTTTGCATAAATTGTACTGTATGTTGAGTGGCTTAGCCTGTCGAGCAATGTCTGAAAGAAAGCACAGAGCTGAATCTGTACATCATCACACCATGTGGACACATGAGCCACAAAATGAATGTGTCAAATCTGAGTCTTAATCATTTTAAATCTTAGTAGACGAATGTGAGTATTGTGCAGGAAAAGGGCAACCCTTGACTCTCCAGTGCCACTGAGTTTTCTGGTTCGAGTGGCTGCCAGGCCGTAGATGGGGCTACATCCAATTTCTTAAAGAACTTGGAGTCTAGTCCTGCAGCATCTCTGACAATTATACAAAACACACAAATATACTACAATAAGAGTTTCTGAATGGGCCTGCACACAGAGGCCTCATATTGTTTTTTCTTCAAATAAGTTGAGGTCAAAGAGTTTTGTGTGGTATTTTTGTATCATGTCTCCAGCAGTGCCACACACTGTGTGATCCCTGCAGATCAGCTGGAGTGCTCAGAGCGCCCCCCACAGGATGGAGTGTGACTCTGCCCACAGGATACAGAGGGCTCCTTGGACACACAGGACATTTGGAAACGGTGTGGTGGCAGTGGGTCCAGCTGATCAGTGCAGCACAAACCTGGAGCTTAGGCTGTTCACACAGGACCACATGGAACACACCACAGGCCCTACACAGTCGTGCCACCAGACTTCCCTCACCCCAGACACTTCCTCCAGCTCCTCTGGGACGATCCTGAAGCATTCCCAGGCCACAGAGACATAGTCCCTCCAGCGTGTCCTGGACATGCCCAGAATACCTCCCGAGGGAGGCGTCCAGGAGGCATCCGGAACAGATGCCCGAGCCACCTCAGCTGCTCCTCTCGACGTGCAGGAGCAGCGGCTCTACTCCGAGCTCCTCCCATGTGAGGAGAAATCCTTTCTATGATCATTATTTTACAGAACATCAAAGAATACATTTACATATAGTACTTGGGTAGAGTAGAAAAGCAATGGGTGGGCACACTAGTTTCCCAGGACATTTTGCATTGTACCTTGTACCAGCTCCTCTTACAGTGATTTCACTGTTGAAGATATGTGTGTGTGTGTGTGTGTGTGTG
>CM033623.1:642500-670000 GCA_019453435.1 Rhinogobius similis
GATTTGTGGGGTAAATTCTGTGAATTAGTTTAAGAGAAATATCTTTCATTTTGTTATTTATAAAGAATGTTTGATTCATAGTCCATCCTTTTTCCATATGGTGTCTGGTTCAAAGTTTCTCCAGTAAAAAATAGCAGAGGGCACAGAAATGACTTCTTGTTGAAATAAAGCACGAATTCTTCTGTTATTTTTACGGACAGGAGTAAAACAAGCTTTTCCGATGGTGGTGTCAGTCACAGTCAATAAGGACACATTTTCATCAACAGCAGCAGTCTTAAAAAGTTCACATATTTCTTTGGTCACAGCATCGAAAACAATGGCATATTCTTTGGGAGTCACAGCAAGATTGTGTTTGAGATTGAAGTCATTGTATCTAAGCAAATGTCCATTTTCATCAAAAAGCTGACCCACCAGTAGGATTTTATTGTCAAACCAATGAGGGAAGAATAAGGACTTTCTTTTGTATAACATGTATTTGTTGTTCCAAATAAAAAAATTATGAGGAGAGAAATGATGTTTGTATATAAGTGCCCATGCTAAAAGTGTCTGTCTGTGGAATGCTGATAGTTTAACTGGTATTTTATCAACATTATAGTTACAAAGAAGAAGAAAATTGAGACCACCTACTTTTGAAAATATATAATGAGGAAATATATTCCAAATGGAGGTTGGGTTTTTTAGATAAGATTTGATCCAGTTTATTTTAAATGTATTATTTAAGGTTGTAAAGTCAAGAAAATTCAGTCCTCCATTTTCATAGGAGTTCATTACAACCGATTTTCTTAGATAATGGATGCGATTTTTCCAAATAAAATTTAATAAAATTTGGTCTATGGATTTAAGTGTCTGATTGTCTATATACAAAGATAATGCAGAGTAGACGAGTCGAGAAATACCCTCCGCCTTAGATATTAATACTCTGCCTTTTAAACTCAAGTCTCTTTGAAGCCATAGATTAAAACGTTTTCTGGTCTTGTCAATTAAAGGGTTGAAGTTCAATGAAGTTCTCTCCATTTCATTTTTAGATATAATAATTCCTAAGTATGTTATATTATTTTTAACGTGAGTTTCACAAATATATCCTCAGGCACAATTTTTCAGGAGAAGCTCACATTTTAAATATTGAGATGAAGTCCTGAAACATTAGAAAAGTCTTTATTAGGTTTAACGCAAAAGGAATTTGGTCGCCGTCTTTCAAAAAAAGAGTCGTATCATCGGCTAACTGACTAATCAAAATTTCTTTACCAAAAACAGATATACCTTTTAATTGGTTTATGGATATATAATTTGCGAGGGTTTGAGTGGCTAACAGGAATAAATATGGTGAAATTGGGCAACCCTGCCGAATTCCTCTATTAATATTAAATCGAGGAGAAGTACCATATTTTAGTTTTACACAACAATTAGCATTATTATACAGTAATTTTATTGCATCGCAGAAAAAGGGGCCAAAACCAAATTTATTAAGACAACTGAAGATGAAATTATGATTAATGGAATCGAAAGCTTTATAAAAGTCTAAGAAAAGTATGAAACTTTCATCGGGGATTAAGTGTGAATAATCTAGTATATCGAGTACAAGTCGAATATTGTTTGAAATGTGCCTATTTTGCATAAATCCAGATTGTGTTTCTTCAATAATGGAGTCCAATACAGACTTTAATCTCCGAGCAAATACTGAAGCAAAGATTTTGTAATCATTATTTAACAAACATTGGGACGCCAGTTATCAATATTTAGTATATCTTTTTTGGGTTTTGGAATTAGGGTAATCACCCCTTGGTTTAATGTTGGGGGCAGTGTGCCTTGGCTAAGGCTTTCTAATAATACTTGAGTTAGAAAGGGGGCAATTAGCTCACTAAATTGTTTATAAAACTCCCCTGTTAATCCATCCGAGCCGGGTGATTTGTTATTTTTTAATTTGCCAATAGAAGTCAGTATTTCATTAACAGTAATAGGAGCGTCACAGAGATCGCGTTCATAGGGTTTAATTGGTTCGGCGTTAATACTATCTAAAAACTGTTCAGGATTCTCAGTCTTATTTAAGGCATATAATTTACTGTAAAAAGAGCTAACGAATTTGGCAATTACTATGGGGTCAGAGTTTATTTGGCCATCTATGTTTAATTGTTGTAGTGTATTTGATTTGGCACGATGCTTCTCCAACTGAAAAAATAGGACGAGTTAGTTTCACCCTCCTCTAACCATTTTAGCCGAGATCTTACGAAGGCACCTTCAGCTCTTTTTTTATAAAGTTCATCTAGCTTATGTTGTAAAAGGGCTAATTTCATTTTATCATCATCTGATTGATCTGCCAGATTTATTTTGGAGAATATCATGATGTCATGAATAATTTTATTCTCTTCTGTCTTTTTAAATGTATTTAAGTCAGAGCTAAATTTTCTTAGATATTTTGCAATTTCATATTTGAAGAGTTCCCAGTTGTTATTGTAACAGTTTTCCACTTTAGCTTTGTTAAAGTAGTAAGATACAGTTTCAGAAATATGTTGTTGCACTGTATCAAATTTGAGCACAGAATTGTTTAGGATCCAGTAGGCTTTTGTATTGAGATTTATTTTGAGATAATTTAATGGAAATATGGATTGCTTTGTGATCAGTGAGCGGAGTAGGGAGAATATCAATATTTATATCATCTGTATCTAGACAATCAGACACGAGCCAGTAATCAATACGTGATTGCCTGGAACCACTATTGTTACTCCATGTGAAAACAGATTCTGTTTGGTATTTTTCTCTCCAGAAATCTTTTAAGTTAAATCGTTGCATAAATAAAAGTAACTGATTATTAGGACTATATGTTTGTGGTGGCCATCTATCTAGTTCATTATTTATTACCATATTAAAATCTCCTCCTATTATAATAATTGCATTAGGGTACTTGTTTAGACCATCATTTAAATCATTTTCTATAAGGGATAGAAGTTGAGAGTTTTCATGTTTAGAATTGTAACCATAGATATTGACGACAATAAAGTTATTATTTTGATAATCTAACACCATGAATACAGAAATGTCCATTGCTGTCAGATTTGTGTAAAAGGATGTCACCTTCAAATTTGTGTTTTACTGTTAGAGTGCCTGCAGAATGCTGACTTCCATGTGAAGGGAGTATAGTGTCACCCCATTGGGATTTCCAGAAGTTGGTATCATTACATGTAGAATGGGACTCTTGAAAAAAGAAAAAGTCTGTATTGAATTTTTTAGCAAACAAAAACAGTGCTTTAGGTTTGTGGCATTTTAACCCCCGACATTCAAAGAACCCAAAGACAAAGACATAAAAACAAACAAAAACTACCTGAATGGGTAAGTGTGTGCGCTGTGTTACTTCGACCTATCTTAATATTAACAAATTAAATGGAAAAAATAACTTAATGAATTAACTTAACGCTACGATAAAAATTTGAAAGGGTGCAAATAACATAGTAGCTGCCTGTAATAAGCTTGTTAATACAATATTTGGAATAAGAAGCCTGCATCTATTACCACGTATGAAAAGTTACTGGAACAACTGAAATAAGGAGTGCAAGCTGTTAAACAGTTCAAAACAAACGTGAGCTTATACCGGGTGTAGATTGTGCTGTAAAAATCAGGTCAGAGGAAGACGGACTTCTTTGCCATTGATATAGGCTCTGGGACCAACGTAGTAAGCAGTCTTCCCCTCTCTTCTGGCCTTCTCTACTGTTGGCCACAGCGCTGCTCTTCTCTCGCGGTCCGCTGGGCAGAGATCCTCCGTGAAGTAGAGTGTGCGCTCTTTCAGGAAGGCGTTTTTTTTCGCGGCTTTCCAAACGGCGTCTCGGAAGGTTCTGGAGCAGAACTGTAGAATGATTCCTCTGGGCTTGCTCGCATTTTCATTCACTTTCCCTAATCGGTGCACTGTATCAATCACATCAGGTAGTTTCTGACTTCCTTCAGGGAACACACTCTGGCAGATTCGAATAGTTTCCTTCTTCACGTCTTCTTTGGCCACAGTTTCTGGTACACCATAAAGTTTCAGGTTCCAGCGTCTGAAGTAGCGTTCGGATTCAACAAGACGCTCTTGTAGCTGGAGAATAATGGCGCCATCTCTATTTGTGTTGTTTTCAATCACGTCGACTCTTTTCTTAACATCTTTGATTTCCTCATAAGCAAAGTCGACAGATTTCTTAAGGCCCTCAATCTTTAATGTATTGGCATTGATGAGTTTTTCCAAGCAATCAAAGCGGGTGTTAATCAGACTTGACAACACATCTACAACATCTTGATTACAGCAACCATCACCGCTCTTTTCCTCACCTTTTCCAGGTGTTGCAAGCAAGGCTTTCTTGTGTGCTGGTTCTTTGCAAGGGGTCCCTTCGATTGAGAGAGGCAAGGGTGGGAAGTTTTCTTCTTCTTCTTCCAATAACATGTTTTTGTCGTCTGGTAATTTCATGTAGTCATGTTCCGCGATAGTTGTGTCGATGCCACTAGCATTTGCCATGGGAGCCGCCGCAACCGAACTTTTTTTCTCTTGTTTAGAGACTCTTTTTCTGTCTCGAGAGAACATTGTGATGTTGTAAAGTTTCCTCGTAGTTGATGAGCAGTAAAAGACGTGGTGTAGCGTTTAAAAAAACAGTTTTCCAACTCTATAAACAGGTTTTGGCGCAACCGGTTGAAAAAGAGCGTCCGCTCAAGCCGCCATCTTGGACCAGCCTCCCGGGTTAAGTACTATCTGTGCAGTGTCATTACTGTCAGTTATGTCAACGCCTTAAAGGTCCCATAACATGCAAAATCGACTTTTCAGAGGTTTTAACCTTCCTACAGTGCTATTTGGGCCTCGTATGTGTGCCCAAAGTGGTTTTTTGATTGATTCCCGCATGCTTTCGCTAGAGAACTGTCTTTTTTGTCCCCCTCGGCTGAGCAGCAGACGGCGGCTTCCCATGGATGACGCGGTGTTTAAGCCACGCCTCCAGGAAGCGCGCAGCCGCAGAATGAAAACAGCTAATGCTAATGCTACACAGTAATCACCATACATCATAGAACTATAATAAAACCTGGAAGATGAATCCAAGATGGCCGTCCTGTTTATCCCTATGGAGAGTGCTCATTGGCGCATGACCCCAAAAAAGTTTCTTACTTCCGCATTTACTTCCTGATACGGCGGCTGACATCTTTGTTTTACTTCCTGAAACGATGGCTGCCATCTTTGTTTTACTTCCTGAAACGGAGGCTGCCATCTTTGTTTTAGGGCGCCACGTGACGACAATCCCCCACTTCATATAAAAACGGTAATTTTGGTGATTTTAGAAACGGTAGAAAAGAACATTTCCTTCTATTTTATTTAAATACCGATAATAATTCAGTACTGTCCGCAATTATAATTAGCAATTTTAGAAAAAGGCTGGTTCCAAGAGGCTGCAGTACCTCACACGGCCACAAATCAATCTGGGACCACAGACAGAGGGGGCGTACCTTATCCAGTTCATTTAATACATCCATGCCATACATCCATGGTAATCACACGATGGATACGACAGATCGAAGAGTTAGCTTGTTATTTACCAAACGGCAACGTCCGTCGTTGAGGCCCTGGAGCACGTCAAACTCCAGGTCAGATCCAGGACGTAGGACTCAGCACGACGCACCGTCAGGACGGATAAAAGGTTTATTCCCGTGTTTGTGTATCGCTGTTTACCGGAGCACACGGCGCATGCGCAACATCTCCGCTCTAGGCTTCGTCACGAGTTAGGCGGGGGAGGCGCGCGAGTTGGGCGGGGGAGCAGGCTGCTCTCTGTTCGGGGGGGTCAGATCTCAGAGTGAGCCGTTTGCTTTTGCAAGGAGGGGGGCCAGTCCAAGAGATGGGTGTTTTTTGGAAACTGTTATGTTATGGATATTGCACAACGCAAAATGTTATCAATAAAGCCCTTAGAATAGACTGTGTAAAGGGCAAAATAGCAGAATATGGGACCTTTAAATAAATCCCACTGGGCTCAGAGACCAAACGTGACAAAACAATTGTTAGAGTTCGAGTTCTGGAGCTCTATTTATTCTATTGATGTACCACATGTGGTATGTAGTGAGTGTGCTGCGTGAACTGGACTCGGGGCCCCCACAAATATATTTGTATGATAAAAATGATTGTTGTAGAATTTTCCATCTCGTGACTAGTCTTAACAAGGACACCTCTATTTCTGCCTTTGTTGACTTTTTTCTATGTGGTTAGCTCTATCTACGACAGGCGTCATCCAACAGAACGTGTCCTTCTCTAACAAAATCAGTTTCCTTGGTCAGCTAGTCTCACAGAGTGGTATGCTTTGCCTGTCTCCAAACTGGCCTTCATAGCTACTATTCAAACCTCCGTGTGTGGAGCAGAGTCAGGCTTGAGTAGCCAGTACCGCTAGGGCAATGTGTTGAATATTCAAGACGCCGGATCCCAGACTGATGGTAAATAAACTTCTCCTGCCTCAGACATCCAGAGTCCCCTGTCTCTTTACAATTCTAGGACTCGTTTGTGCAACACTTTCCCAAACAATGATTGCTAACAAGCCTTTATTTCAGACAAATAAATGACAATTGTGGTTTGTTTCTTCACATACCAATTTTCCAGTCATATACTTTGCTTTTAGTTACACCAATAATCCCCCCGCCCCCCCTTGAACAGAGCTATGGAGGCAGAGCCAGTGACGCTGTGCTTCAGTCCCACAGAGTGTGTACCGGCTGAACGTGGACCCTCCAGATGAGGCACAAGAGGCCGTCTCGTTTGGAGGATCAGACCGCTGGTGGGAGCAGACTGACCTCACCAAGCTGCTGCTTTCCTCCAACCAGCTCACTGAGTTATCTGAGGACCTGCGTCTGCTGCCTGCGCTCACCACGCTGGATGTACGTGTCGCTGTCGGTGTGTCCTGCTGCTCAGCAGGGGCCGACATGGACCATAGGGTCTGTATGGCCGGTGTAACTGTTATGTGCTCTGTTTCAGCTCCATGACAATAAGATGCAGAGATTACCGCAGGCTGTGGGGGAGCTGCAGGAGCTGCGGCAGCTCCGGCTCAGGTACATGACTGTATATGATGACTCTTCTGGTGTTTGCTATGACAGAAATGCTTAGCGTCTGGTGTAACATTTGTGTGCAGCCATAACCAGCTGAGTGCTTTGCCTCTGGAGCTCTTCACTCTGGCCCTCCTCAGCAGCCTCACTCTGCAACACAACCTGCTAGAGAGCTTGCCTCCAGAGCTGGGGCAGCTGCACAGCCTGACTGAGCTGGTACTGAGGATCTCTTTCCCCTGTCATGTCGCTTTATTACTTTATTCAATCTAAATAATGCTGCATTGTTACAGGACTTGTCTAGGAATCGTCTGCAGGAGCTGCCCTCCTCCCTGGGTGATCTCAGCCATCTGCAGAAGCTGAACCTGGAGCACAACCGCCTGGGATCTCTGCCTGACAGCGTGGGCTGCCTCTCCAGTGAGTGAATCTGTGTGTGCATGAGTGTGGGGATGGCACTGGTCTGATCCTGAGCTTTGACCGTTTTGTCAGGCCTGAGGCTGCTGGAGTGCAGTGAGAACCAGCTGACCACACTGCCCTCGTCTCTGGCACAACTCACCTCTCTGGAGCAGCTCTTCCTTCGACGAAACCAGCTCAGACTAGTCCCTGCTCTGCCCCGGGACTCACTCAAGGTAAGCAGCTACTTCAGGACAGGGCCTGTCTGATACTGGACAGACTACAAGTCTGTCTTCTATGTGTCTCTTTGTTTGTCTCTGTCTATGAGGAAGTCTTATTTAAAATGCTGTTTTTCTCACATCCATTTACAGCAGCACAGACACTACATTTTCTTGTCATAAATATCAAGGTTGGCTTAATTGAGCTGGAAGTCAATATGAAACTAAGAGCAAATCGTCAGAGCTGTCAATCAAATTCACAACACGAAGGCCGGTGATCTATTGAGTTATACCTCCCCTGTCAAGAAGCGCTACTTTGGACTAAAGTTTCCAAATGGTCCAAGAAGGACAATTATAGCTTATATTAATCATATAATATTGCAATATTTACACAGAAATGTGGATAATTTAGACATGAAATTACAATGTGACTTGATAGAGTGTCTTCTGCTTTTAACTGAGGGGAAAGTCAAATTTATGTGTGACATTTGTGCTGCATTTAATTTTTTAATGTAAAGACGCATACAATATTCAAAATCCCCTTTTATTTCTACATTCATGCAAGTATTCTCACTGGCAATACCTTCCTACCCTGATGTTCAACATGATTCACGTGTGTTTTCTCTAAACCACTTACTGTGTGCAGGAGCTGTACCTGTCTGATAACCAGATCAGTGAGCTGGGCTCGGAGCAGCTGTGTGGCCTGTCGCTGCTGTCCTGTCTGGAGCTGCGAGGAAACAAGATCCACACACTTCCAGAGGAGGCGCTGCCGAGCACTCTTAGCCGACTGGACCTCTCAAACAATGACATCAGCATGTAAGGCTAAACATACTTTGGCTTTTTAATTCATTTTATTAGTTTTATCTTTATTTCAAGAAAAGTCTCACAGCAAACACTTCGATATCCCAGCAGCAGTCGCCTCACAGAGCTGAAGCGTATTTAAGATGGAACAAAAGGACAGTCAGTGTGGCTGCCCCTGTGTGTGGATTTCCTCACTCGGATTTGTCACGTAAATAAACATCAGACATTAAAACCTATTAAACTGAGGCTCTTGAGGTGAGACACTGCAGGTGAACAGGAATTTAGAAACGTCTTCTATAGTTTACTCATACAAATGTAAGAAGTTTTGTGTTGTATCAATCATGTGACGTGTATAAAAATATGGACTTATGTGGAAAATTGTCTAAAATGTCACATATTTGGGACATATAAATCTGAAAAATGGTTAAAGCCAGGTTTTATTTTTTACAAAAAATGTACAGAGTGGATTTAGAATTATTTTAAGTAAACTGGATTTTACTGAAACTTGTTGATACATTTATTTTGTTTAAATGTATTTATTTATTCATTAACCTTTATTTAACCATGTAAGAACCTGTTGAGATCGAAACCTGTTTTTCAAAGGACCTGGAGAATTAACACCTTAATTAAATCGGGCTTCAAATCAGGTATCAACAAATCCATCTAAGATTGTAAAGTTTGGTGTGTGTGCTCCCAGGGAACAAGATGGATGCCCTTTAAGCCAGAGCATGTCTGCAGTTTAGCCTTTAGCAGCTAGGTACATTCGGTGACCTGGATGTAGCATCAAATGACGTGGGCTCTCATATCGAGAGCTGCTAGAGCAGAGACTGAGCGAGCTGAAGATAAAGATTAAAAAGCTGTTTTTAGAAAATGGAAGAATTTTCAACCGCAAATAAATTCATAATCTGAAAATACGTAAAAATTGCCACAAAATCCGACCTTTGTGAAAGCTGTGGGTGGCCTGTTGTTGTCGTTCCAATGGAGTGGCCACTGGGGGGGTCCTGACAGGTTTAAGCTAGCAATATTCTATCCAGATTTTGCAGATCCATGGTCCGTGCTACTTTAAAGGACAAATATTATGCTAAATTGACTTTTTTGAGCTTTTAACCATGTTCTAACATTGGTCCGTCATCAAAAAAGTTGCATTTAGCTTCATACACACTAGTTTGATGCATCCTGGTTAGAAAACCTTCTCCCCTCCGACCGCCAGAAACACTCCTGGTTGAATTTTCTCGATGAAGGACATTTTTCCAATAACTGATGACACTTCTGATGATGAATCTTCTGCTGTTTACAGGCCATAAATAATCTCCAGACTCATTCTGGGCTTGTGTAAGTGCTATGCAGTCAGTAGATGTGCAGTAGATGTGCTGTGGGAGAAATAGAGCTTCAGATATTCATTTTGTTTTTTATAAACTTTTTTTTGTTCTGGGATGCCAAACTTAAGGCATTCAAGAGCATGTTTAAAGGATAATAAAACAAAAAAATGCATTATATTTTTCCTTTGAGGGATGATCATTATGTCACTGTTGGACAATGTCCTAGAGAAATATATGGAACAAGTTGTTTAAATGAAATAATTAAACTCTTTAGGTGCAGACTGGACTATATTGTTTTCAGGTGAATGTTTTTGTTGAGAGGGCAAACTAACCATAACACAAATGTGTGAGTCATGTTGTTGGGAGAAGGGCAGCTGCGTGTGCCTGAGCTCTGTGCTGTTTCAGACTGCCGCCTTCGCTCGGCCTCCTGCCCAGTCTTACTGTGCTGCAGCTGGAGGGGAATCCGCTTCGAGGCATCCGCAGGGAGCTGCTGACTGTAAGCATCACACACAGTCTACAGAGGGGGCAGCCACTCAGAGGGTCTTGTGTGAGAGTGCAGCGCTGACACCATTTGTTCAGGAGCTACTGTCATCAAACACAATATTCCATTTGTAAAGAAACCAGTGGTGACAGATGTCTCTGGTGTCTTCACAGAGAGGAACTATGGAGCTTCTGAAATACTTGCGAGGAAGAATCAAAGGTATTCATCTCTTGTTTTGTAGAATAAGGTGGATGTCGCTTTCACAATATTATAACTTCAAACTCTAAGGAATAGTCAATAGAAAGTAGAGCTGAATGATGTGAGAAAAAGATCTAATTGCAAATAATTGTGATTAGATTAGAGATTTTTGTTTTAATAATGGAATTTTGTTCAATGTTCACATGTTACTCGCGTCAGAATAATCCAAGATATTTGATTAAAATTGCGATTTTGATTAAATTGCAATTATTTTTGCAGTCCTACTCGACACCTGTTTCAATAGCACAATGATAATAAAAAATGTTTAGACAATAGACAAAATAGCACAACACAAAATAATGGTAGTATATTTATTTTTCCATGTGGCTTTATTCTAGTTGTGGTAAAGCTCGAGATCATTCTAAAACTATTTAGGAAAGGTCACATATTGTCCTGTCTTTGTATGGGATTATTTAGTGTCAATACTTCAGTTGAGTATCTAGTTTCAGTTCTAGTTTAGCGTCTGATTTTTGGCTCCTTTGACAACTCTTCCAAGTGTTGAGAGTCTGCTTTGAAAAGGCCGTGCTCATGTGTTTTGGTCAGGGGTCAGTTTATTTCTCAGTGTAATGTGCATAAGAAGGTTGTTTGGCTTTGTGCCTTCAGAGGAGCCAGGAGACGTCTCAGAGAAGCCGTCTGGTCTGTCATTGCCCAGCCACGCTGCCGTCAACCTGCACAGCATCTCCACACTCAAGCTGCTGGACTACAGGTGCTCAGTGCAGAACACGCCTGGGACAGATGCACTGGTGGTGGGTGGGACCAGTGTGTTGCTCTGTGGTTGCTTTCTTGTCATTTATCTGTTGTGTTGCAGTAACAAACAGGCCGACGCAGTCCCAGATGAGCTGTTTGACGCTGCAGCGGGTCACTGCATCACCTCAATCAACTTCAGCAAGAACCAGCTAAGCTCCGCCCCCTCCAGGTATGGCCAGCAGTGGCGCCGGTCAATAGAAAGTGAAGTGAAGCATAATACTTTGATTGAGAAACAGGGCTTAACCTCAGAATAGTGCTGGGCAATCTGGCAAAAAATGATTATCACGGCCAGATCATGATTTCAGTTTTATCACATTTAGTGTTCACTTTTTGTCTATTGCCTATAATAGAGCTGCACGATGTAGGAAAATATCTAAAAAAAAAATTTGACCAGTGCGATGTAAATTTTGCAAATCATGTCTTAATAATTGGATTTTGTTCAAATTCCCGATTTAAACCCAATTTTGTCACTTTTAGTCGTGTTTTTGTCACATTCAGTTGTGCTTGTCATATTTAAACGCGTCTTTGTCACATTTAGTCACATCTTTGTCAGTCTTAGAGGCAATTTTGTCTCTTTTGTCGCATTTTGTCTCTTGTTTGTACGTGCGTTTTTATCGCTTTTGAGTGCTTTTTTATCGTTTTGGACCACACTTTTGTTGTTTGTTCCAGAACATCAAAGCAAGACATTTTGTTGTTTGTGGAAGAAATTTTTGCACTTAAAAAGTTCAAAGCGTTCATTAAAATTGCGATTTTGAGTCAATTTGGGTTAATTGTGCAACCCTAGTCTATATAAGAGATAAATAAAGTCATCTGCTCAGAGGCTTCAGAGGCTAAACAACAGGAGAAAGAGTGTGTTTGAACAGACAGCTGCATTAAAGAGACAAACAATCAATCACCATATCACCATTTCACAACAATAACAGATTGTGACAGGGACGAGCTCATGATTCGATTTTGATCACTATATCGCCAACACCTACTTCAGAATATCATAAAATCTGAAAAGTCAAGTAAATGCCCTCAGAGTGGACCCAATTTTTTTCATGATGAATGCTCTAAACCTGGTGGATACACAGAGCGTCTCAAGATGGACCAAAATGTATATTATGGCACCGCCCTAAACTACACAGGGTAGTTTAGTCTTAGGGTTTTATCCGACGAACTCCAACCTGAGGCAGCATCATCAGGACAAATGTTCCTCATGATGCTCATTGAATGTTTTTAAAAGGTTAGGTACAAGTCTCCAGGTCATGATGAGCTCTTAAAATGAAGTGTTCATTTTGAAAGCATAAAAATCCTAAAATCTAACTTTTGCAAATGCTGTCGAACTTGGACAGCATTTGTGTATTTTGAATATCTGGATATAAATATGCATTAATCCAACTTCTATATTTAAAGCATCCCTAGCAAAGTTTGGGACGGAAACATTTATCCCCAACGTGACATTGGTGATTCTAAATCATCTCAAGCCAGGGTTTACATGCAGCCCTCCCACTGAAGCGCTTGCACTGAAGCACTGATGCGTTGTGAGCATATTTTGATATGTACTGTCTATGGTTGTGAGGGCCCTTTATCACTGCTTGCTGTGTTAATTAGTTTTACATTTTTGTTCAGGCTGCTGGACTTGGCCTCCTCGCTCTGTGACGCGGACTTGGGCTTTAACAGACTGACGTGTTGTGGCCCGGAGCTCTGTGCTCTGCTCAAGCTGCAGCACCTGGATCTCAGGTCAGATCATTTGCACTTGTAGGGAATGTTTTGTTACTTTTTTGCAGTTAATGTTAAAATTGGAGCCCTAGAGTGACATCATTGACTCATTATAGACATAAACTAATTAAGGTTTAATTGTGTCTTTTTTTTTAACAATATTGTACACATTGGAAAGACAAATTTACTGGGATTATTCAGCTTTTGAGTTTCTGTGGCATAAAGTAGTTTCAATAATTTACTTTATCATGTTTATTGTAGTGTAATATCACATTCCAAACGTTGTTATGGTGACAGGGCTACCAAACACATACATCAGGGCAGTATATGAATGTCATATATGAATGTCATATACTGCCCTGATGTATCCATATACATGTATATGACTACATGCCAAAGGACATAGAATCACAGCTGGCAGGTTTACTCATGTTCTGAATACACATAACATTGTAAACAATGAATTCCTTACAATTGCAGTTTTATGTGAAAATGACTTGAGAGAAAGCTGCAGTTGAACTTGGTCTGTTCAGACTGATGACACGCATGTCAAAAAGAATATCAGGATATTTATAAATACTGTATTTTCAGTATCGATTCTTGTTCAAATGAATATCTTTTTTCAATACTAGTTTTAGTATTAAGTGGTGTCTAATTTTTAACACTTTGCAAGTCTAATTGAGATCTACGTGTTTGTCCATATTGCCCTCCCAGTGCAACACTCTCATGTCATGTGACATGTGTTTCTCAGAAACAACCTCCTGAGTGATTTACCATCGGAGCTTCACAATTTGACCAAACTGCGCAGCATTATTCTGAGCTTTAACAGGTATGTATGTGTGTGCGGTACCATCGCTCTGTGTGTGGTACCATCGCTCTGTGTGTGTGGTACCATCGCTCTGTGTGTGGTACCATCGCTCTGTGTGTGCGGTACCATCCCTCTGTGTGTGCGGTACCATCGCTCTGTGTGTGTGGTACCATCCCTCTGTGTGTGCGGTACCATCGCTCTGTGTGTGTGGTACCATCGCTCTGTGTGTGCGGTACCATCGCTCTGTGTGTGCGGTACCATCGCTCTGTGTGTGGTACCATCGCTCTGTGTGTGTGGTACCATCGCTCTGTGTGTGCGGTACCATCCCTCTGTGTGTGCGGTACCATCGCTCTGTGTGTGCGGTACCATCGCTCTGTGTGTGCGGTACCATCGCTCTGTGTGTGGTACCATCGCTCTGTGTGTGTGGTACCATCGCTCTGTGTGTGGTACCATCGCTCTGTGTGTGTGGTACCATCGCTCTGTGTGTGGTACCATCGCTCTGTGTGTGCGGTACCATCCCTCTGTGTGTGCGGTACCATCGCTCTGTGTGTGTGGTACCATCGCTCTGTGTGTGCGGTACCATCGCTCTGTGTGTGCGGTACCATCGCTCTGTGTGTGCGGTACCATCGCTCTGTGTGTGCGGTACCATCGCTTCTGTGTGCGGTACCATCCCTCTGTGTGTGCGGTACCATCGCTCTGTGTGTGCGGTACCATCGCTCTGTGTGTGCGGTACCATCGCTCTGTGTGTGCGGTACCATCGCTCTGTGTGTGCGGTACCATCGCTCTGTGTGTGCGGTACCATCGCTCTGTGTGCGGTACCATCGCTCTGTGTGTGCGGTACCATCGCTCTGTGTGTGCGGTACCATCCCTCTGTGTGTGCGGTACCATCGCTCTGTGTGTGCGGTACCATCCCTCTGTGTGTGCGGTACCATCCCTCTGTGTGTGCGGTACCATCCCTCTGTGTGTGCGGTACCATCGCTCTGTGTGTGCGGTACCATCCTCTGTGTGTGCGTACCATCGCTCTGTGTGTGTGGTACCATCGCTCTGTGTGTGCGGTACCATCGCTCTGTGTGTGCGGTACCATCGCTCTGTGTGTGCGGTACCATCGCTCTGTGTGTGCGGTACCATCGCTCTGTGTGTGCGGTACCATCGCTCTGTGTGTGCGGTACCATCCCTCTGTGTGTGCGGTACCATCCCTCTGTGTGTGCGGTACCATCGCTCTGTGTGTGCGGTACCATCCCTCTGTGTGTGCGGTACCATCCCTCTGTGTGTGCGGTACCATCGCTCTGTGTGTGCGGTACCATCCCTCTGTGTGTGCGGTACCATCCCTCTGTGTGTGCGGTACCATCGCTCTGTGTGTGCGGTACCATCGCTCTGTGTGTGGTACCATCGCTCTGTGTGTGCGGTACCATCGCTCTGTGTGTGCGGTACCATCGCTCTGTGTGTGCGGTACCATCGCTCTGTGTGTGCGGTACCATCGCTCTGTGTGTGCGGTACCATCGCTCTGTGTGTGTGCGGTACCATCGCTCTGTGTGTGCGGTACCATCGCTCTGTGTGTGCGGTACCATCGCTCTGTGTGTGCGGTACCATCGCTCTGTGTGTGCGGTACCATCGCTCTGTGTGTGCGGTACCATCGCTCTGTGTGTGCGGTACCATCCCTCTGTGTGTGCCGTACCATCGCTCTGTGTGTGCCGTACCATCGCTCTGTGTGTGCCGTACCATCGCTCTGTGTGTGCGGTACCATCGCTCTGTGTGTGCGGTACCATCCCTCTGTGTGTGCGGTACCATCGCTCTGTGTGTGTGCGGTACCATCCCTCTGTGTGTGCGGTACCATCCCTCTGTGTGTGCGGTACCATCGCTCTGTGTGTGGTACCATCGCTCTGTGTGTGCGGTACCATCCCTCTGTGTGTGCGGTACCATCGCTCTGTGTGTGGGTACCATCGCTCTGTGTGTGCGGTACCATCGCTCTGTGTGCGGTACCATCGCTCTGTGTGTGCGGTACCATCGCTCTGTGTGTGCGGTACCATCGCTCTGTGTGTGCGGTACCATCGCTCTGTGTGTGCGGTACCATCCCTCTCTGTGTGCGGTACCATCGCTTTGTGTGTGCGGTACCATCGCTCTGTGTGTGCCGTACCATCGCTCTGTGTGTGCCGTACCATCGCTCTGTGTGTGCGGTACCATCGCTCTGTGTGTGCGGTACCATCCCTCTGTGTGTGCGGTACCATCCCTCTGTGTGTGCGGTACCATCGCTCTGTGTGTGCGGTACCATCGCTCTGTGTGTGCGGTACCATCGCTCTGTGTGCGGTACCATCGCTCTGTGTGTGCGGTACCATCGCTCTGTGTGTGCGGTACCATCCCTCTGTGTGTGCGGTACCATCCCTCTGTGTGTGCGGTACCATCGCTCTGTGTGTGCGGTACCATCGCTCTGTGTGTGCGGTACCATCGCTCTGTGTGTGCGGTACCATCGCTCTGTGTGTGCGGTACCATCGCTCTGTGTGTGCGGTACCATCGCTCTGTGTGTGCGGTACCATCGCTCTGTGTGTGCCGTACCATCCCTCTGTGTGTGCGGTACCATCGCTCTGTGTGTGCGGTACCATCGCTCTGTGTGTGCGGTACCATCGCTCTGTGTGCGGTCCCATCTCTCGGTGTGAGGTACCAACGCTCTGTGTGTGCGGTACCATCTCTCTGTGTGTGCGGTACCCTCGCTCTGTGTGTGCGGTACCATCGCTCTGTGTGCGGTACCATCGCTCTGTGTGCGGTACCATCGCTCTGTGTGTGCGGTACCATCGCTCTGTGTGTGCGGTACCATCGCTCTGTGTGTGCGGTACCATCGCTCTGTGTGCTTTGGCACCTCTCTATTACAACTTTCCAGTCACCAGTTCAGTATCCTTGACATGTCTTGCTAACTAGATCTGAAATAATTGAAAGGATTTCACAAATATTAATTTATTTGCTTATTTGTTCAGGACAGGACGTGTTTATTAACATACTGTCCTGACCAAATAAATGCCGGAATTAGCCATGGGCTAATTTTCATCCGTTGTCTTGCATTTGCTCTCACACTCTCATTCACATACCTACTGTACATGTCTTGGCCCCGTGCCATCCAGGAGTCGAACACAAAACCTTGCAGTGAAGTGACAGTGCCGCCTGATGGCATGACCATTCTGAGACATGTGATCATGTGGGACACTTGACAGGATTTTATTTATTTTTATTCAAATTTTGACTTGACATTTCTGAAGATTTTTGTTGTTTTGCTTGTTTTTATGTCTTTTTTACTGAGTAGAGCGTGCATGTCTGTATGACATGTCCAGCAATCACTGAAGGCAACCTGCAGATCTTTTAGATCTTTTGTGATAACAAAAGATTTGAAAGAAACAATGAAGGTAGTTCACAGTTGAATGTCAGTACATTTTCAGCAGCAGCATTAGGCAGGATACACGCTGGAGGATGATAGTCATGCTGCTTATATCAGTAAATATATCACACAGCTATTATTATTTATTTAAATAAACATCTTTATGATGTTTATAATCCCCAGACCTTAATTTAGATTTATTTAAAACCCAAAATGTCCCAGATTACGCAAACTGGTACAGTCAGGTCCATAAATACAGGGACATTGACACAACTCTAATCTTTTTGGCTCTATACACCACCACCACAAGAGATTTAAAATGAAACCATGTTCAATTTACTTTTACAAGTTATTTACATCCAAATCAGCTGAACGGTGTAGCAATTACACACAATTACAATTTGTACATGTGTCTCCCAGTTTTTAAGAGACCAAAAGTAAAGACACTCAAAATGGCTTCACTAATAAACCTCTTACCGTCAAAGCAGTCGTCAGCTCCACACGCCCAGGTACTGTTGTAAATAGCTTTCATTTTGCTGGCCTGAATTATTTTTCACAGACACAAATCAAAGCTCATGTGTTTAAATTAAGCATAATAGAACCTTAAACTATGAACAAATGAGCTGGACCTGCGCTCTTCTGGGGTTGCAGGTTCAAGTCCTTCCCGGTGGTGCTGTATGAGCTTTGCAGTCTGGAGACGGTGCTGCTGGCGAACAACCAGGTGGGCAGTGTGGACGCAGCTCGCCTCCAGGGCCTGGTCCATCTGTCCACGCTGGATCTGTCCAACAACGACCTGCTGCATGTGCCCCCTGAGCTGGGCCTGTGCGCCACACTGAGGTACCTGCTCCCTCCACACCAGGCCAAACCAGCCTCAACACAAGCTGATTTGAAAGGTTTTTAAGGCCCTACTGTGTAACATTTCTGACGGGCATGTCCCCTGCATCACTGTATGGAGATAAAAGTTTACGTTTTACATTTCCAACAAAAGAAATAATCACTTTTATTTTTTTGACAAAAATCAAATTTGTTTTATTGAAAAAATATTAGTGACTTTAGGTATAAGTGTAATTACTAAATAAGTGATTAAACCATTACGTCTTGATTCCAGTCATCCTTTTGCAGTGGGGCTGGGGGCCCTGTTGTTCAGAGTGTCCTTTCCTTCCACAGGTGTCTGAGTCTGGAGGGGAATCCGTTCCGAACTCCTCGAGCAGCAATCGTGGCCAAAGGAACTGACGCTGTGCTGGAGTACCTCCGGAGCCGCATCCCCACCAGTTGACCTCTGACCAAACAACTTTGCCAATTATATGCTTTGGAATTTTGTATCTGAATAAATATGATTGAAGTAAGCTGATATTGTTCTGGCAATTCTCCAGAGTTTTTAAGAAGCTGTTCCATTGCACAAGTGATACAAAGCCTTGTGTCTAATGTGTGATTTTATTTTAGGAATATTGACCTAGATAAATGACTTTGGTATTCCAACCAAAAGGAATCTACTTTTACTACTACATTTGAAGGGTGTTAATCCTTGTTTAAGACTGCTCTACCAATTTTCAGTTTTTTCCAAGTCATCTGGGGACTGCCAGAAATCCTTTTGCGACCCCCAGTTTGAGAACCACTGCCATAGCATATGGTGACATTTTTTAAACGGCAGGGCCAAGTGTTTATTCTTAAAATATGTTTAACTGTTGGATAGTTAAACGGTTTTATAGACAGCAAGATGAAATGGGGTAATAAGATTACATCCAGAGTTCTGGCAAGTTGACATCCTTACCACAACATAAAACCACAGTAAATGATTAATATTACTCCTTTAATATATTTATAACACATAAGACATTTGAACGTTATTTGAATGTAGAAAATCATACGCAGACTGCACACATGGTTCCTCTGGTGATCACTGCTTCCGGGCCAATTTCATACTGCAAGCAACAGGAGACATGGTTAGAATCATTTGCACTTTATTCTTTCGCTTTTTTTGTTTTAACTGTTAATTTGATGTTCTAGAAATACTTTGAGGGACCATGACTGACCATGACTGGCAGACCTCTGCATAACAGATATATTTTGTAATGATCCAATCAGAGCACTGTATTCTGAATACTCTGAATAAGAAGTTCTTTCAGATGGAGTTGAATCATTAGGTGTTAACTAAAATAAAAACCTATTCTGTGAATACCGCCACCCAAAAAAAACACAGTTCAAAATTTCCAAACACCATGTGCAATATTCATAGTCGCCGTACTTCCATAAAGGTATTAATAATGTTCTGAGTTCCTTGCGTTGGTGTTGAGGCTTCACATATGTGGCCCCCTAGTGGTGTGTTAAACCTGGTGCATGTTAACAATGAGCTAGAGATGATCACAAAGACACTGCAAAGTCCCCTGTATTAGCCCTGGTCCAAATGTCACACATACTGCAAGAGCCAATGGTTCTACAGCCGAGTCTGCTCTAAACAGGTCTACACAGCAGACATGCTGGCTGGATGTAGTATTGAACATAAGGAAAGCATCATTTTACATTTTGATAAGAGAAGATAATAGAACCTTTACTTGTTCTACAACGGGGAAACTTTATCATTATGAACTGCAATATTGATCTAAAACGCCTTAATAATAATAATAATAATAAATAATTGGCATTTCATTGTAAGAAGCAGATTGTCATGAAGATGTTTTTATTTATGAGTGTGTGGCTACGTGATCTTATTGAACCCCTTATGTGTGTCACTCGGAGTCTTCATTTTTCAAATAACTGCCATTACAGAATGTGGGCTGGGATAGGGGGAAGGTGAGAACACAGATTTTCAGTCCCCCTTTAAAAAAAAGTGTGGGTCACTTACTCCTCAAAGGTGGCTGAATCCTGCAGGTTCAGGACCAGACTGTCAGCATTCAGGTAAACCTTGTTCTGTGATGTTGCCATCTAGAGTAACAGACAAAGTGTATGAGACGGGTAACACAGACCGACGGGTAACAGCCGGAGGGCACTGGCAGACGGGTAACAGCCGGAGGGTACAGACAGACGGGTAACAGCCGGAGGGTACAGACAGACAGACGGGTAACAGCCGGAGGGTACAGACAGACAGACGGGTAACAGCCGGAGGGCGCGGACAGACGGGTAACAGCCGGAGGGCGCGGACAGACGGGTAACAGCCGGAGGGTACAGACAGACAGACGGGTAACAGCCGGAGGGTACAGACAGACAGACAGACGGGTAACAGCCGGAGGGTAAAGACAGACAGACGGGTAACAGCCGGAGGGCGCGGACAGACGGGTAACAGCCGGAGGGTACAGACAGACAGACAGACGGGTAACAGCCGGAGGGTAAAGACAGACAGACGGGTAACAGCCGGAGGGCGCGGACAGACGGGTAACAGCCGGAGGGTACAGACAGACAGACGGGTAACAGCCGGAGGGCGCGGACAGACGGGTAACAGCCGGAGGGTACAGACAGACAGACAGACAGACGGGTAACAGCCGGAGGGTAAAGACAGACAGACGGGTAACAGCCGGAGGGCGCGGACAGACGGGTAACAGCCGGAGGGCGCGGACAGACGGGTAACAGCCGGAGGGCGCGGACAGACGGGTAACAGCCGGAGGGCACAGACAGACGGGTAACAGCCGTAGGGGGCAGACAGACGGGTACAGAAGGGGAATACTCACAGTCTTGGCAATTGCTTGCGCTGCGCGGATCCTTCTCAGTTTGAGGTAGCCAGGATTTTTAGTCACAGCTTGACCCAACTAAAACACACAATAGAACTAAAAACATTGTGGACAGCAAGTCTACCAACACATCTGTTCTTATTCAGCTCATCCTGATCACCAGTGTCACCACCACACGAGGAGTCACATCCATCCAATTCAGCTCTCTTTGGGTGGAGGTGGCAGTGTGACTGACCTGCATGTTCAGCCTGCAGCACTCACATAATTGAGGCACCTGTAACAGAACTCACCATTTTAGCCGCCTCAGCCTCTCCTTCAGCCTGGATGATCTTCTGTCTCTGATCCTGTTTGGCTTTCTCCACATAAAACTGTGCTCTCTGCGCCTCCTGCTGGGCTGGAGGACACACATATTTAGTGAATAGCGTAGACCAGTGGTTCCCAACCTTTTTTGTCTTGTGTACCCGTAAGCTTTGTTTTACGTTCACGTTAACTTGAGTTGAGTTAATGGGTTAACCAGTCGAATATAGTCAATTATTACTATTATATTTTTTATTTTAATTCTATGTATGATCCAAGATACTCCAAAAGATGCTACATTTACAATTAATGACTCTTTCAGATGAAAGTACATTTCATCTTCATTTAAAACCTGAAACCATTCAAAATAACCCCAAAATTCCTCACGTACCCCTGGTTGGGAAACACTGGACAATTACTGTTGGCGTGCTGAGGGACTTACCAACTTGCTTGGCCTCCACAGCGGCTGTGTACTGGCTGCTGAAGCTCAGCTCAGTGATGGAGACATCATCCAGGATGATGTTGAAGTCTTTGGCCCTCTCCACCAGCTCCCTGCGCACCAGCAGAGACACCTGCACACACCACAGCTGTGAGGACCATGCCATGGTACGGGTCATAATGTCCACACACAGCCCTGCTGAATAGCTGTAGAGGAGTACCTGAGCTCTCTGGGTGATGAGCTGTGAAGCGTTGAACTTGGCCACCACAGACTTAAGGACTTCGTTGACGATGGAAGGCAGGACCCTCTCGTCGTAATCCTTGCCCAGCTGCTGGTACATACGGGGCAGATTCGACGCCATGGGCCGCGACAGGACACGCACAGCGATGTTCACCATCTGAAGATCTGTACAGACTCAGGAGTCAGTGAGCTGACTGCAGGCACTTCAGTGGACCATGGTCCCCTCAGTGTGATGAGACACAACGGGACAATGACACAGTGGTTATAAAATTCTTTGTTAACAGGGAACTAAAGTGTGTCTTAAAGCTCTTAGTTTTCAACCAATAGTATTTATTGGACAGGATAGACGTAATTAGGGGAGATAAGTTCAAGACATTCAGCAAACCGTTGGACCCAGAAACTGAATTCAACTGACACAGAGCCTGATACATGCATTTATGTCTGTCCACTAGACCATCACGCAGCATTTGAAACAGTATGCTGTGTGGTAGTGGAGTGGTCTAAGCAGCAGAACATATGCCAGGCTCTGTGTGGCTCTATACTATCCTGTTTAATAAAGCCTACGGGCCAAAAAACAGATTTCAGAACAAAGGAATTGCAAAAACCAGGGCAGGGCTTTCCTGTGTGGAGTTTGCATGTTCTCCCTGTGTCTGCATAGGTTTCCTCCAGGTTCTCCAGTTTCCCCTACCACTAAAAACATGATAGGTGTGTGAATGAGTGTGTGTTTGTGAGAGTGAAAGGGCAAGGGATGAAAACTAGCCCATGGCTGATTTCGGTGTTGCATGCTTATTAACATGTACTGTCCTGACCAAAAAAAAAAAAAAAAAGCACATGCACAGCTCCTTAGCACAAGTACCTTTACTGCCGGTCAAGGACGAGATCTTCCTGGGTTTGGCCCTGATGTCATAGATGATGGGATATTGAAACCATGGTATCCTGCACACACAGACAGGACATGTTAGAGATGAACACACAGTCAGAAAGTCACCGCCCCGTACCTAATGTGCAGCCCCTCGGCCAGCACCGTGTCCATCTGCATGCCTCCTACTCGGTTAAAGATGATGGCTCTGTGTCCTCCCTCCACTGTCGGCACAAACACACCACTCTGGTCAGTGCCAGGCTCCCAGGCTGCGAGCTAATGAGAGAGCGGCCCTTACCTGTGTATGTGGCCTCTCTGACACCGTACGCCAGGGCCCCGGCTCCCAGCAGAAGTTTGATCCCCAGCCCAGCCCCGCGGCCCCCAGAGGAGGACATGCGACCAGCCACGTCCCGAAAGTGCTGGAAGAGACGCTGCAGGACAAGACATAATTAGCATGTGCATGTCAAACACGTCCAAATCATGACCATATCAAATATCTTACAACTTACAATTGCTCTGTAATTCATTCATACAGTGTTTGTTTTCATACACCCACCCGTTTAGAATGATTATGCATCTTATTCTCACCCAACAATACGGCAGGTTACTATAATTTTAAGCCTTTGGGTAGGTTTAAAATGATAGTAACTTAAAAGAGCTCATAATTGAACCACCAATCAGAAAGTGGATGATCCATCTCGTGCGGTGAGAGCCGGGGACAGAGGCCTCCCGACTGCAGTTCACCCAGCCCTCGGCTCCTGTGGTCAGGGCAGAGTGCAGTACAGTAAACCCACACCCACAAGAGTTTCTCCCCAGGCGGGCTCCACTGCACCCGGGTCCGGCCCCGGTGCGGCGCCTGAGCGCGTCTGATTTAGAGAACGCCGGAGGAGCCATGAGGCCATGTTTATATCACATGTGCTTCTCTGGATTAAATGCTAGCTCCTTCTCAACACATTCAAACAAAAGAATGCCATGATAATGAAATGACAGTTGACATAATGTCCAGCTCAAAAGCGCCAGAATGACAGACAGAGTAACGTGTGGAAACTCAGAGTACTCACGTTAGGCTCCTTGTTCGCCATGTTAGTGCACGTAACTCCAAGGTCGAAGCGTCCTGCGTCACTTCCGCTGCCGGCGTGACCTCTGTCAAACTCTCGGGCTGCATCCGAAACACTATTCAGTGCAGCTCCTGATGCTCCTGACTCCTGGTCCTGCTGCTGTTCGTCAGTCTGAGGGGGTTAAAACTGCTCTCACTCTGATCAGCATTCACTGTCATTGAGTCATTATAGTTGTACAATAATAATATGGTGACATTATTGACCATAAGTGGTGTGTCCATCTTTTGCAATGACACTAACATAATATAACTGACCGTCACGGAGCGACAGTGCTCTGTGTCGGGGGTTCAAACCTCGAACCTCGTGTTCACGTTTGTGTCTCTTGGGCAGGACACTGCAGCCCCGAAGCCCACTCCAGCCTGGCACTCATGCCAGGGGCCACATGTAGCACCCAGTGCCAAGGTGCGGGTGGCAGGTGAGTGTAAGTTGTAGTTGGCAACTCGTCTTTTCTAGCAGCAGAATTTACTTTTGAAGCTTTTAGCCTGGTTTGTTTCGCTCTCTCTCACACGCACGCGCACACACGCACATATATACAGTCATGGCCGAAGGTTTTCCACAAAATGAAAAGTATTTTAATTCCACGTGTTTTACTATACTCATGTTTGTTTTATTTGTGTACATTGGAACAGTAAAAAAAAACAAAAAAAACAAATTTGACATAATTTCACATAAAACTCCAAAAATAGCTGGACAAAATCATTTCATCATCAAAATTGTGGATATATAACTTCATTTAAGCATGCGATGCATGTTTAAACCCACCTGGGGCAAGAAACAGGTGTGGGCAATATAAAAAACACACCCGGTAATAGATAAAAAGGAGAGGAGTTGACTCAGTCTTCACATTGTGTGTTTGTGTGTGTCACTCTAAGCATGGAGAACAGAAAGAGAAGAGAAAAGAGAACTGTGTGAGGACTGGAGAACCTAAATTGTGAAAAAATCTCAACAATCTCAAGGTTACAAGTCCATCTCCAGAGACTGATGTTCCTTTGTCCACGGTGAACAACATCATCAAGAAGTTTGCAGCCCATGGCCCTGTAGCTAAGCTCCCTGAACGTGGACAGAACAGATAAACTGATGAAAGGCCACAACACAGGATAGTCCGGATGGTGGATAAGATCCAAACAAGTTCTAAAGAAATCCAGTCTGTCCTGCAGGCTCAGGGTGCATCAGTGTCAGCGCCAACTATCTGTCCAAATTGGAATGAAATGAAACTCTATGACAGGAGACCCTGGTGGACCCCAATACTGATGAGAGACATGAAAAAGCAAAATGTGTGTGAGTAAGCCAAAAATCATTCTGGGAAAACATCTTGTGCTTTTTAGTAAAGCATGTCATTCTGCTGTCCTCATTCCAAAAACAGAATGAGGCCTACAAAGAAAAGTATGGTGGAGATGTTGTTGGTATTTTTTGACTGTGTACAAAGCATTATGAAATCTGAGGATTACCAGAGGATTTTGGGTCACGATGTAGGGCCCAGTGTCAGAAAGCTGGGTTTACATCTGTGATCATGGGTCCAGCAGGACAATGACCCCAAACACACTTCAAAAAACACCCACAAATGGATGGGAACAAAGCGCTGGAGAGTTCTGAAGTGGCCAACAGTGAGTCCAGATCTCAGTCCCATTGAACACCTGCAGAGAGCTTAAACTGCTGCTGGGAAAGGGCTCTTCCAGTATGAGACCTGGAGCAGTTTGTAAAGGAAGAACGGTCCTGAATTCTAGTTGAGAGGAGTAAGAAGCTTATTAATGATTCTAGGAAGAGATTGATTTCAGTTATTGTTTTCAAAGGGGTGTGCAACCAAGTATTAGGTTAAGGGTGTGAATAATTTTGTGGATAGCAGTGACAAGCCTATGCACAAAACTGTTTGTAATACAATAGGCCTAATCATAAAAATGTAGAGACTTTTACAAACCACTATATAAATGATGGGCACTTTTTTTAAATCTTCAAATCTTTTTGACAGAGTCCTGTTCTGATTTCAAGCCTTGTTATGAGTGTCTGGCTGAACTTTAACTGGGATCATAAACCCATCAATGATTATCCACAACATAAAAGTGTCATTCCAACAGAGAGAGCCGAGAGCAGCAGGAGCAATGTCCGCCTCCACCTCAGGTCTGTGTCCTCCTCATTCACCGCCACAGCTCAGGAAACCTCCGTGAAGGAGCCAATCAACAAAGAATCACAATGAATTATGGAATCATGACTGCTCTGTATTCACTCCTGCTCTGTGTTCACTCCTGCTCTGTATTCACTCCTGCTCTGTGTTCACTCCTGCTCTGTATTCACTCCTGCTCTGTGTTCACTCCTGCTCTGTGTTCACTCCTGCTCTGTATTCACTCCTGCTCTGTGTTCACTCCTGCTCTGTATTCACTCCTGCTCTGTATTCACTCCTGCTCTGTATTCACTCCTGCTCTGTGTTCACTCCTGCTCTGTGTTCACTCCTGCTCTGTGTTCACTCCTGCTCTGTGTTCACTCCTGCTCTGTATTCACTCCTGCTCTGTGTTCACTCCTGCTCTGTGTTCACTCCTGCTCTGTATTCACTCCTGCTCTGTATTCACTCCTGCTCTGTATTCACTCCTGCTCTGTGTTCACTCCTGCTCTGTATTCACTCCTGCTCTGTATTCACTCCTGCTCTGTGTTCACTCCTGCTCTGTGTTCACTCCTGCTCTGTATTCACTCCTGCTCTGTGTTCACTCCTGCTCTGTATTCACTCCTGCTCTGTGTTCACTCCTGCTCTGTGTTCACTCCTGCTCTGTGTTCACTCCTGCTCTGTGTTCACTCCTGCTCTGTATTCACTCCTGCTCTGTGTTCACTCCTGCTCTGTGTTCACTCCTGCTCTGTATTCACTCCTGCTCTGTGTTCACTCCTGCTCTGTATTCACTCCTGCTCTGTATTCACTCCTGCTCTGTGTTCACTCCTGCTCTGTGTTCACTCCTGCTCTGTGTTCACTCCTGCTCTGTGTTCACTCCTGCTCTGTGTTCACTCCTGCTCTGTGTTCACTCCTGCTCTGTGTTCACTCCTGCTCTGTGTTCACTCCTGCTCTGTGTTCACTCCTGCTCTGTGTTCACTCCTGCTCTGTGTTCATGTGTTCACTCCTGCTCTGTGTTCACTCCTGCTCTGTGTTCACTCCTGCTCTGTGTTCACTCCTGCTCTGTGTTCACTCCTGCTCTGTGTTCACTCCTGCTCTGTGTTCACTCCTGCTCTGTGTTCACTCCTGCTCTGTGTTCACTCCTGCTCTGTGTTCACTCCTGCTCTGTGTTCACTCCTGCTCTGTGTTCACTCCTGCTCTGTGTTCACTCCTGCTCTGTGTTCACTCCTGCTCTGTGTTCACTCCTGCTCTGTGTTCACTCCTGCTCTGTGTTCACTCCTGCTCTGTGTTCACTCCTGCTCTGTGTTCACTCCTGCTCTGTGTTCACTCCTGCTCTGTGTTCACTCCTGCTCTGTGTTCACTCCTGCTCTGTGTTCACTCCTGCTCTGTGTTCACTCCTGCTCTGTGTTCACTCCTGCTCTGTGTTCACTCCTGCTCTGTGTTCACTCCTGCTCTGTGTTCACTCCTGCTCTGTGTTCACTCCTGCTCTGTGTTCACTCCTGCTCTGTGTTCACTCCTGCTCTGTGTTCACTCCTGCTCTGTGTTCACTCCTGCTCTGTGTTCACTATGACTTATCACAGTTCTCCACTATCACAAACTTTAGGCCTACACTTGGAGACTTACAAATGTTCAGTAAAATTTCATCTCAAAATTAAAGGTTTTGATTCCTGTAACAAAATCAGTTGT
>CM033623.1:675000-697500 GCA_019453435.1 Rhinogobius similis
CATTCTGAAATTTTGATGACATCACATTTTAAATGGTCTATTAGAACCCAATTCCTCTGTGGATGGTAACCAAATGTGCATTCCACAGGTATCCATCTATTATTTCTATTATTGGAGTTTTACATCCTCAAGACATAGCAGTCCCATAACACGTGGTAGTGATTTGACACACACAGTTTCTTTAGTAACAAGTATTTCCCTGCTCGACTCTTCTGAGTGTAGTAGTGCCAGTTCTAAAAGGTCGGTGCCTCAGCGTTCTCACAGGTCGGCTGGTACGAGGGTCTGGAGCAGCTCTACCCCGTCGCTGTTCCCTCAGTCATCGTCCCAAACTCCACGTGCCACCTGCCCCGCCCCGACGCCTTCCACCTGCTGCGGGACCCCGTGAGCGGCGACCTGCCCTGGCCTGGGCTGATCTTCGGCCTCACGGTGCTCGCCACCTGGGTGTGGTGCACGGACCAGGTAACACTCACATCAGTGCCTTTAACTGTTTGATTATGTGCACTCTCAGTCAGTAGGCTGCGTTCGTGTGACATCACAACATTCATCAGCCAATGATTTTGAATAACTTAAGCTGAAGATGTTCCACCGGTGGTACATTGGACTTTTTCTATATTTATTGTATCGTGTTCCACATCTGATAAAAGGAAACTCAAGGTGTCTAACAAATGTTACAGACAAGAAAGCTGTAACCCTCTTCTTTACAGTTAAATCAACCATTTTGGGATGAATCAGGATCAGTTTGTTCTCCAAACCCACAATAAAAAAATACTTCTTTCTTTACTCTATTACAAGTCTTTACTCTATTACAAGTCCCTAAAACTCATTTTTACTTAAATTAGCTTCAGCCTTTAAAAAGGAATTGTCAAAACCCAACAAAAGCCCAAACTAGTCAGTCAGACCCTGCTACAGACACCAACTTTACTCATTCATATATTAAACAAAGAAAATTTGTTTGACTTTAAATTTGGGTTTTCTTCTTTGCAGAACTTGTTTCCACTTGTAATTACAGTAAATCAGACTCAGAGACCAAAACTACAGAGTCTCAGCTTCACAAAGAGTCCAGACAATAGTTTGTGCTCCACAGGGTTCAAGAACAGCTTCAGTTGGAAATGAGGCTCATTTTAGTCAGACGTTTTAGGTAAAAATAGGCCTTCAGTGTGAAGGGTTAATACAGACGGAGGGCAGCTAAAATGAATATTGTTAAAATGCAGACTTTTGTTGTAATACACTGAGTTCTTACGTCTAGTCTAGAGAAACTATCAGGTTCAACATTTTGTGAATATGTTGATGAATATAGATATTTCATGGCAAAGTCCAACGTAATCAAGAGGAAAAGTGGCTCTTGCTCCATCTGAGGTTATGACATCATCACATTCTAGCACATGAACACAAGAGAGCTTAATGCATACATGCTTTGGTCAGTCACTTGTGTAGCCACAGCTGCCCTGGAGCGAGTGACAGGGACATGACATGCTTCTGTGGACTTCTATTCTGCACAAATCACTCACAGCATTCAAACATTGGCAAGCTGAGCGCCTTGCTCAAGGACAAAATAAAAGAGGATATGCACAGACATTCTTTTATTCAAAAAATGCGTCTCAACATTCAGTGGCAGAATAGGTTCTGTTCATGTTCTAGAATGTGATGATGTCATAACCTCAGATGGAGCAAGAGACACTTTTCCTATCGATTATATTGGACTTTGCCTTGAAATATCTCAAAGGTGAATTCACAAATGTTGAACCTGATAATTTCTCTCAGTGACTCGACTAAAAACTCAGTGTATTGCAACAAACGTCTGCATTTTAACAATATTTATTGTAGCTGCCTTCCATCTGTATTAAATATCATTGGCCGATGTGATGTTACGTGAACACAACCTATTATAAGAAACACAAACTGATAAAATGTGATTATTTGCGTTTCTTTGGCCTACTTTAGGTCTATCATGGTAAAATGCTAACTGAAGTAGTTTCTCTGTTGTTGCTATGCAGAGCTGAGCTAGCGTGTTTGCTAATAGCACTTGAAGATTTAGGACACTTTATCTGCCCGACAACAATGGATTTGCTCAAGAAAATACAAATGCAACATAATGGTGGTATCTGTCCAGGTCATTGTCCAGAGGTCCCTGTCAGCTAAGTCTCTGTCCCACGCCAAAGGGGGCAGTGTGCTGGGGGCCTACCTCAAACTGCTGCCCATGTTCTTCGTCGTGATGCCAGGCATGATCAGCCGCGCTCTGTACCCAGGTCTGAGCACTTCCACTCCTATACTCCTATGTGTGTGAGTGTGTGTGTGAGTGTATATATATATATATATATAACTTGCCCATGGCTAATTCACGCGTTAACATGTTCATTAACATGTACTGTCCTGACCAAATAAAAAATGTAATTATTAAAATAACTACTGCATCAATAAAAGTTTGGGGTTCAGATGGGATTAGATCAGATTAGATTAGTTTATTTGATAGGGGACAATTCATAAAACACAGGAATAAACATAAGTAAAAAAGACAGAATCAGCCAAAAGGGTACTTTTCATCTGTAATCCCAGACGGCAATAAACACGATAGAATAGACAGTACATGGTTTGACACAGACAGAAACAAGTAACAAAGCAAACTGTTAAGAGAGGATAAAACGTTCCACATGTTCAGTATGTTGGCCTGTCTGTCGTCCACATGAGGAGTTACATATCCAGTGTGTTGTGAGGTTTCTGTTGTTCCAGATGAAGTGGCGTGTGTGGACCCAGAGCTCTGTCAGAAGGTGTGTGGGGTGGCAGTGGGGTGTTCCAACATCGCATACCCCAAACTTGTAGTGGAACTCATGCCTTCAGGTCGGTATCTGCTGATTCTTCCTCTGCTTTCTAAATGGCGGGTGTATAATTTTTCTATTTGATTGGCTGCTGTGCTCTCCCGCTCTCGGGCTGAGGCCTTCTGCTCTCTGGTCTTGCAGGTCTGCGTGGCCTGATGCTGGCGGTGATGCTTGCGGCGCTCATGTCATCCCTCACCTCCATCTTCAACAGCAGCTCCACCCTCTTTACCTTGGACCTTTACCAGAAACTACGGCCTGCAGCAAGTGAGAGGGAGCTCATGGTGGTGGGAAGGTGCATGCTTCTTGAAATACATTTCACACAATAACCTCACATATCATATCAATCATATCATATTTTGTAAAATACCCAAAATATCATTGAGCCCAATGACTCTATGAAGCATGACTCGTCTGCTGAGATGTGTTCTTCCTGACCTGACCTGGTCCTCTCTCTGACTTCTGTGTTTCAGACTCTTCATCCTCTTCCTCGTCTGCATCAGTCTCCTGTGGATTCCAATCATTCAAACTGCTAACAGCGGACAACTCTTTGATTACATCCAATCAGTGACCAGCTTTTTGGCTCCACCTATTACAGCAGTTTTCCTACTGGCCATTTTTTGGCCACGAGCCAATGAGCAGGTAGATATCCACATGTGTGTGAGGGTGATCTGGGGGCTGGTGGTACATGTGGGGCTGGTGGTTCATGTGTGTGAGGGTGTTCTGGGGTGGTTCATGTGTGTGAGGGTGTTCTGGGGGCTGGCGGTTCACGTGTGTGAGGGTGATCTGGGGGCTGGTGGTTCATGTGGGGCTGGTGTTTCATGTGTGTGAGGGTGTTCTGGGGGCTGGTTGTTCATGTGGGGATGGCGGTTCATGTGTGTGATGGTGTTCTGGGGGCTGGTGGTTCATGTGTGTGAGGGTGTTCTGGGGCTGGTGGTTCATGTGTGTGAGGGTGTTCTGGGGGCTGGTGGTTCATGTGGGGCTGGTGGTTCATGTGTGTGAGGATGTTTTAGGGGCTGGTTGTTCATGTGTGTGAGGGTGTTCTGGGGGCTGGTGGTTCATGTGTGTGAGGATGTTTTAGGGGCTGGTTGTTCATGTGTGTGACGGTGTTCTGGGGGCTGGTGGTTCATGTGGGGCTGGTTGTTCATGTGTGTGAGGGTGTTCTGGGGGCTGGTGGTTCATGTGGGGCTGGTGGTTCATGTGTGTGAGGGTGTTTTAGGGGCTGGTGGTTCATTTTGTTTAATTGTGGTGACTGTAGGTGAGTATTTTCACATCATATGGACATGCCTCCCTTATGGTGACAAAAATCAGTAACAAGTAAAAGGGAAACTGCAGAACTGAACCAGGTTCAAACTTCTAAACAAAATTGGTGGAATAACTTTATATCATCATATTGGTTGTACTGATGTCTTATTGGGTTTGTCACAAATCAGAGACACCAGGCATTAGACTCCTAGAAATGAGTGCTAAGAAGGATGACAACCCAGTGTGCGTGTGTGCAGGGGGCGTTCTGGGGGCTGATGGGCGGGCTGCTGGTGGGTGTTATCCGGATGGTTCTGGAATTCTCCTACTCTGCACCATCGTGTGGAGAGCCTGACCTGAGGCCTGCCGTCCTGGCACAGGTCCATTACCTGTACTTCAGCCTGCTGCTGTTCGGTCTGAGCGCACTTCTCATCTGCGCCGTGAGCCTGGCGACGGAGCCCATCCCTCCTCAGTGTGTAAGAGACCTGCTTTTTAAACTCTTTATTTATTTAAAATCATCCGCCTAGTGAACTCACAGGCTAGCTATTTGTGATTTAGTTTATTATGGTAAACATTACAGAATGTCATGATTGTTAAACGTCGTATGTAACGGGTAATTTGGGATTTTTAGCTAATTTTTAACACCTTACCATTAAAATGTTATATCTTAAATCGGGGGTGTACAAGCTATGGCTCGGGGGCCAAATGCAACATTCCAATTTTTTTGGCCCTCAGGCTTGCTGCTGAATTGGCACACATTATGTTGAGAAGTCTTTTTTACTGCAAGTGTAAAATCTTCTACCATTATAACCTCATATCTAAACTCTTAGTGTTAAACAAACCAGATTTTAAAGGAGCTATACCTAATTTTAATGTTTTGAAATCTGAAAAACAGAACTAGTTCATTTTAAACTCTTTACAGCAGTCCACATGTATCACTCACTTTACTGATGCAGTCCCAGCATCCTAAATATTCACTCCAAAGAATAAGCACTTTTCAATAGTCTGAGTCTGAGCTCAGAGCACTACAGACTGTCACGGTAAAGCTAACAAACATTAGCATGCTAACGCCGCACTACCTGCTTCTTTCGTAGAATAAAACACTCCATAAATAGATGCAGAGAACTGTGGTCTAATTTTCACCTGAATAAATGCTTTTACAATTGATCAAAAAAGTAAAAGTCAGGTACAGCCCCTTTAATGTTCCAAGACTTAATACCTGCTCGTCAATGCCGAACGTGGACGCTAAGCAAGTCGGGACCTGGTTAGTGATTGGATGGGACCATAGGACCACCAGTTTGCACAATGGGGCGGTGAACGCAAACTGTCGATGTGTCCTTAGGCAAGACACTTTACTCACATCACCTAATGTGAATCTGGTGTTTGTGTGAGGGAGTGTTGGTGGGCGGAGCTGACCTCTGTTTTTACCATGACAGTGTCAGCTGCACTCTGCTGCCTTCCTCAGAAATGTCATGTGATGCTACTGTGGCGTGCCTGCTCAGCTGATGACACTGTGTGCACGCCCCCTCATCCCCGTTTATGGTCTGGTGTTTCTGGATCTCGATGACCTCCCTGATCCATCTATGGCTTGGTTGCATGTTTTAGCTGTTTCTTTTTATTCATAATTTTCTTAATTATCTAATTAGGCTCCTTTTATCTTCTAATATATTATAGTTTCGTATGGACAATCCTGAGGTTTGAGCATCAGGTAAATGTAAATTGACTGTAAAATTAAACAGTACAGATGTTGACCTTTTGCACGTGTTGTCACGGAGCTCCCACTTTGCCGGATTGTGTGTCCCGTATTATGTAAACTCTGTTGAAAACCGGCCCATTAATCAGCTGATATTATTGATTTTAATCAATTGAAGACAGAATGTGTAAATTTATGTGAATGTATAATTTGTGCTGCTGTCTTGGCCAGGACTCCCTTGAAAAAGAGATTCGTTATCTCAATGGAGAATTAAATAAAGGTTAATTTATTTTTTAAAGACTGCAATGATTAACAATGATAAATCAGAAGAAGCACTCAAAGCACTCATGGATTTGCATTAACTTTTTACAAGGTAAGTCAATGCTAATGTTACAAAACAACCATGAATATCTGAAACCACCAGCGTTACAAGCGGCACATCTTTAGCCGTTTACAAAGAGCCAAGTGAATAAAAATGAACTTGTATGAAATGATGTGCTATACAAATTGTAGCTAATGCAATATACATAAATTCACAAACTACTTGCGCAGAATATGTTTTATTCAGGCAAACTCAAGTGAAAAGCATTATTTATTTGTGACTTTGTGCAAATAGCCCGCCCCTGCCTCAGAGGTACATAATGGAGCTCACTGATCATCTACTATTTAGAATAATCTAGATTTTCTCACTTCAGATTAAAAGAGTTTTGTGCTTCGTTCATTGATTCTGTTGAAATCTGCGATGTTTTTCAGTCCCCTGGGTCGGCTTCCAGTTGTGCAATCTTTACTTTCTTCAAAAAAAATATTTTTTGAACGTCTAAAATATGTCCCACTTCCACCGACAAGCGAACTGAATGCCCTGAAGTAGCCATCACCTAACTGACCCAAAATTTTGTTTTTGCTATGTTTTGTGCCCCATGCTATGCAGCGTTCACTATTTTCTGCCGTCTGATATGGGGCACCCATGTGGTCATGTGACGTACTGTAAGTGCAAAGGGTCACCAGGCCCTCAGGTCATGTCGCTCCCCACGCGCTGTCTTCTGTTCTAAGAAACTGTCGATAGAATTCAACCTTGTTTTCACAGGTCAAAGGTCAAATTTATTTATATGGCACATTTACAACATCCAGTGGTGCCCAAAGTGCTTCACAGGAAGTAAGGTACAAAACAAGAATAAAATTGCACCAACAATATTAAAAACAAGAACATTTATTACATAAAGTGCTCAGCTTCTATCAAAGGCCAGTGCAAAGAGGTGGGTCTGCAGTACTGAAGACCAAGACTCAATACTCGGGGAGGGAGGCACTACACAGACCTGTCTAATGCACAGTTTTTGTGTGACGCAGCTGCACCGGTTGACTTGGTGGTCCAGACACAGTCAGGAGCCCCGCACAGAGCTTGAAGGTGTGACCTCTCAGCAGAGAAGGCCCCAGGCCCCCAGCAGCGAGCTCCAGGCCTCACAGTCGTGGTTCTGTAAGGCCTTCCTGTGGATGTGCGGTCTGACTGGGCAGAGCAGCCCCTCTGTGGGGCCGGAGGGCAGTCCCCTGGTGTCCCTGAAGGAGGAGCCACTGTGGAGACACGTCTGCAACATCAACGCTCTGCTGCTGCTCACCATCAATGTCTTCCTCTGGGGGTACTTCGCCTGAACACATCCACATCTGGCACTGTCGGACTAAAACACTGATCCTACCGTGTGTGTGTAAACAGTGGTGGACCGAGGAATTTGCAGATCTAAGGCTAAATTAAATACATGCTCCTCCTCATCAAGTGTGATTTCAATTTTTATGTTGTGTATATTTTATTGTTCTGGAAAGTAGTTTTGTTGTTTTTGTTTTGTTTGTTTTTAACATGTGGTGGCCAGACACTTTTGGGTGGTAACTGAACCATTCTAAAATATAAATTCACATGTACAATAGCTTACTGTGTTAAACAGGGGCCTTTGGAGCTATTTAAGAAATAAGACCATATTTCCCACATGTTGGTGCATTTTAACAGATGTTCCAGCTGATCTGAAAACAAGATATTCATTTTTAATTTTATAATGTTATATTTTATTTACTATATAGCTTTATTTTACTCATGAACTAGTACATTCTAATGTGAGGCGGGTGATGGCTTGGGCAAAATAAATACAATCCCAAGCTATTTTGTTGGTCTTATTCTTGTTTAAAACACTGCACCACTTTGTTGTAATATTGAGAGAATTGTTTCAGAGCCAGGCGTCTATGATGGTCGGTTAGAGAATATTATTGGGGGCCTCTTCGGGTAGGGGGCCCAAGGCTATTTTCTTTTTCCAAATTGCAACAAATAAAAGTGAAACCTGTTTGCCCACTCACTCACAGTTGAATGCCTCTCTTAATCTGCTCTTTGTGTGATCAGACTGTACTGTACTGCGGGGATCCAAAACACGGACAGGCCAAGAAAACCGGATAATTGGACTGGAAATTGGTCCAATTTAAACCAATTTTTAAAAAATATATAGAGCCAATATGCTGATGTGAGTCTGAAAATCAAATACTTAGCGTAAAGGGGTTGGCGCTTATCTTATCTTATTTATCTTATCTGCCAAAAGTCTGGTTATGCATGATAAGAGCCTTGTTTTAGCAAATATAGCTGCAAAGCTTCTGCAGTTATAAAAACGTCTCTTAGCCCCTGCTCTTGGGTTAGGGTTAGGGTTAGACTGGGACCATGGTTTTGGGGAAAAGTTGAATTGAGTTTGACTGTTTAGCGCACTCCGACCCGGAGTTCTCTGTGCAGTGTGTATGTAAACATAATGTTCATGAGATCTGGGAGATTCAAACCACGACACCTCAGTTTTCTCGGGTTTACGTGTATTTTGAAAGTCCTATTTAAAATGGAGTCAATCAGATATCTGTTTTCCTGGTGTGACGTATATGGCCCTTCCCCAAATTAATATCAAAATCAGAATTACTTTTATTCATCCCCAAGACAAGAGGTCATTCTTTATGGGCCCTTCTCCCTCACCCCTCCCTCTACACACTGCCCTACACCACTGAAACACAACGGGACGGAGTGTCTACAGTGCAAGGGAGAATGGCCTGTTTGGGAAAGGACCCAGGACCCGGTCTGAGCGCTCATACTTGACTGAGGCTTCTATGCTCAATAGCTCCATCTAGTGATTGTTGAGGTTAGAGATTTTAATGTAAATCTGCTTTTTGTTGAAAATGAAGGTAGGGAAGAAGATAGCCGACCACAGTCTGCAGGAAACTGGTAACCAAAGCAAAGCAGTGGGCTTGTATGTCTGTACTGATGACACAAATGTGCTGTTTTAGGAGAAAGCATATATATATATATATATATATATATATATATATATATATATATATATATATATATATATATATATATATATATATATATATATATATGAGTTGTGCTGGGCCTCTGCCCCAGTGTCTCATCAGGACACAGGGGCGACGCCTCAAATCTGTATAAAGTCTGTTTGATAATTCTTCATCGCTGGACTCTTGCACTAATGCTCAGGTCCAGGACCAGAGCGTGCGCCTCTGCCGCGCGCACAGCGGCCCGTTGCCCTGGTGACGCGTCTCTACTACTGTACAAGTCCCGCCTCCTGCCCAAAGCTGCGCTCTGTGATTGGCTGATGGCGGCTCGGGGCAGGCCACTCGGAGGCGGCTAGGCTAGCTCTGTGTGCGGGTATATTTAGCTCATTGCATTATCGGATCAGCTTCTACCTCGCACTTGCGCTAAATCAAAAAGTACGCATATTTTATGCTTTTCTCGTCGTTATTTAGGTAGCAATTGTTAAGACTATAGTTTTCAGATAGTTTTAAGATGTCTTCAGACGAAGACAGGGCCAAGGAGATACTGAAGGGCTTCAAACTGTATCCTTTCTGCGGCTCAGAGGCTTGTGCCTCTGCCCCGGGGCCGTGCAGCCTGGACCCGGCTGTGTGTGGACGGTTCGGCTGATTCAGAGGTTAGCTGCTGGACTAGCATCACTGCTAACGCTACTGATGTTCTTTTTGTATTCGCTCGTAGCTCTTAGGTAATGCAGGGCTCAGGAGTCCCGCTTGGTTAGCGGCTAATACTGTGTTGTGTGTGTTGTGTGCGCACAGATCTGACTGCTGTGGGGACGTGCGTGTGCGTGTGCGTGTGTTTGTGTGTGCGTGAGTGACTGGGGTGATGTTAGAACCAGAGTCTTCCTCAGAGACCCAGGTTCTGTTCGCAGTTGACTGTGAAGACCACTGTGTGCTTCTGGACGCGTGTAAAGCGGATAAGCCCCCGTGGTCGTGGTGTGGCAGGTGCAGGGCGCAGACAGGGGACATAGACAGGTGACATAGACAGGTGACATTAGGGTGTGTTAGTGTCTGCTGCCTCACCTGGGGCTCATTACTGCGCACACGGCCTCATGTATCCACCCTGGAGGTTTGGATACAACACAACTGTTCCACTGTACACAGTATTCATGTTGTAGACGGGATTAGTCAGGTGCTCCCTCTCAGTCGCAGTCGTGGGGGATGGTCCAGTCCTCTCACGTCTTCTTCTCGTCTGTTCGTTCCTGTCCAGTTCAGTTCAGTCCTGTCTTCTCCAGTCTTCCCGAGTCATCTCCTGTCTTTTGTCCTGTCTGGTGTCTTCTCATGTCCTCTCCATCTTCTCCTGTCTTCTCCTGCCCTCCTCAGTCCACCACTGTCTTCTCCTGTCCTCTCTTGTCTTCTCCAGTCCTATCCTCTCTTCTCCCATCTTCCCGAGTCATCTCCTGTCTTTTGTCCTGTCCTGTTGTCTTTTCTTGTCTTTTCCTGTCCTCTCCATCTTCTCCTGTCCTCCTCAGTCTTCTGTCCTCCTCAGTCTTCTCCTGTCCTCCTCAGTCTTCTCCTGTCCTCCTCAGTCTTCTCCTGTCCTCCTCAGTCTTCTCCTGTCCTCTTCAGTCTTCTGTGCTCCTCAGTCTTCTCCTGTCCTCCTCAGTCTTCTCCTGTCCTCTTCAGTCTTCTGTGCTCCTCAGTCTTCCATGCTCCTCTGTCCTCTCCGGTACCTGCTGTTCCTGACGGTGTGGGGACAAGCTGGGGCTGAGGTGGGGATGGAGTGGACAGTGGAGCCAGGTGTGGATGACATGAAGGGCGTCTGACAGTGACAGCTCTCCTCCTCAGGACCAGGCCACATCCAAAGGACTGAAAGCTTTAACTTTACAGGAGAGGGGGAAAAAGTCACACTTTGGACTTTTGTTGTGTGACAAAGATGACAAAATTACTATACACTAATAATTTACCCATGAGTAAAGCTGCAGCATATATTAATAATGTAATACTTAAAACCACTTGACGGCCTCCACATAGACTTTACATGTAAGAATGTAAACTCACCATAGAAGACCCTCACCTGCCCTTGCAACTGTGGGATACAGGCCACGCCTCCCCACCCTCCCACAAACAGTATCTACATATACTTCTCCATTCATTGCAATGAGACCATTTCTGACATTGTCATGGCTGCACAGTTAGAAATATGTTATGTGTCATTGGCTTTTTTGTTCAGTGTGATGTGAGAAATGTGTGTGCACCAAATGTCAAGTCGACGACAAATCATCCCAATCAATTTTTCAAGGTGGGGCTGTAGAGCAATTTCATATTATAGCTACAGAAATAATATTTTATTGTGTTCAGGTTGTCATTGTGTACGAAGTTGATGTAACCCCTCAGTCATCCAGGGGTGTTTCATTTTCGATTGAAAATGACTTCTGGAAGTCGAAACGTCTTGATTTTTAAAACAAGTGTCCAGATGACAAGCCCTGAAACCTTTTCTACGATTGTATATGAAGGTTCCATTGGGTCTGACTGAATTCAACTGCATGCCAGAGATATGCATGTTTTTATTCATTCATTCATTCATTCATTTTCTACCGCTTGCTTCCGTTGGGGTCGCGGGTGACTGGAGCCTGTCCCAGTGACTTTGGGCCTTAGGCGGGGTACACCCTGGACAGTGGCCAACTCGTCCCAGGGCTGACACAGAGACAAGGACAGACAACCATTCACTCTCACATTCACTCACTAGGGACAATTTAGAGTTGTCAATGAACCTACACAGTCATGTGTTTGGACGGTGGGAGGAGCCGGAGAGAACCCACGGTAACACGGGGAGGACATGCAGACTCCACCCAGAGAGAGCGTGTGATGTTGGTCTGGTCCGAGAATCAAACCCACAAACTCCTTATTGGGAGGCAGTTTATGTTCCCAAGAAATTGAGATAATGCGGTAATAACATATTTGAAAATGTTATAACAGGAATGGCTTGCAGCACATTGTACATGTCATTAACTCACCTCATTCATTTTAGTTTAAATGTTGAAATGTTAAAACTATTGCTAAAGATGAGTGTGACAACTTACCCCACTGTGGGGCAGGTTGTCACAGCCCTCCAACCCAGTGTTTGGATTCTTACTCTGGGTGTGTACAAGATAGAAGTATGGAATGAAAACTAAGAATGACCAAATACAGATGTTGCTCTTTCATTTCTGTTGTCTTTTGGTTTATGAAAGAGACAGGGATGAAAAAGTGTGACAGCGTGCCCCGGCCCTCCATTTATTGTGTCCATGGCAGGAGTTTTGAGACCCATAGTTCTGAAATGGAGTGGGATGGGGATGTTTAAAACAGTCTGCAGTGTTCTCCTGATCTCAGACCAATATCTTTGAGCTGCAGGACGGCCCCAAAGCACATGGGTAATGGTGAGCCACCTGGCAACCACAGTCTCTCCAGCAGGTAGTATTTCCCTGTACATTGTGAGTTCTTGGTGTTAAGTATATATTTGTTCCCATTCTTAATCTGTCAAATCCAAATCACCATCTCTTCCCCACATTTTAAAAAATATATTTGGATATATTTAGTATAATGCCCATGCATTTATGTGTTGAGATATTCTATATTCTAAATCGACTCAATTGTGCCCCTTAAACACAATTAACCTGTTTTTTGTACTGAGTCAGACATGGACAATTGAAATTTAACACATGTGAGCTCCTTACCATAAAGAACAACAAGCCAATGAAGGCATGCCACTATCTGCAATCATGTTACTATGGCAATGTCAAAACTGTGCCATTGAACTCCCTAAAAGAATGATTATTCAAAGAGCAAAAAAATGGCTTTATGGCACCCTCTAAAAAATGTAAATGCAATAAACCAATGAAAGAAGAGTCCAAACCTTTTTAAACATGAAAAGATTCAACTAAACCCCACAGGAGGTTGGCCACAATGTGTGGGGCCTGGTTTTTTGAAAATATCACTCCTTGTACCTTTTATCTTCTCCTTGGGGTTACTATCAAAAGGCTTCAAACCTGGTCAAAATAACCTAAACCAATGTGCAATAAATGATTCTTGTTCAGGCGTCTGATATAATGTCTACTGTGGGAGTGGCAGCTCTCAAAGACGTGGCCATTTTGAAAAGTACAAAATGTGTGCATCTCTAAAATGCAATGTTATGTTGAGTTGGACCCAATGTGCACAACCTGAACAACTTCTGCAGCTGTGGTATAAAGAGCCCCCTGGAGCATTTGAATGGGAGGACACATCACCCGCTCCATCTCGAACAGCTCAGCCTTATTTGTGTCAGAAATGGTGTAGTCATACATGTTGACTGTTGGCACATCACTAGTATTCACATGCATGTTTTGTTGGGCCGCTAGCGCAGCTTTAGAACAGCTTTTTCAGACACAAAAGTGAAGTGGGAGGGACCACGTTTGCACAGCCAATCAGCTCTCATCTCAAAGCATCATTTAGTAACTCATTTAGTAACTGAGTCCGACAAGGTTTAAAAAAATGTATGACATTTAGATGAAGACACCATGTAGAGATTTTTTCTCAAAGCTTTTACAATACATTCATTCAGTCATTATGAGAACAAAAGTTGGCTACCCCAGCTTTAAGTATTTTAAGCCTTAAGTACCATTTCAAAGTAAAGTGATTTGACAGGGCTGGTGTAAAGGTTGATCAGAAGATGTAATAAAAGAGATCATTTGAGAGATGTAAGAGGCGTCCCTTTTCCATCTTGAATACCATACTTGTATTTTCACGCTGTGGTTTGGGACTTAACCCTGGTGTGTCAGAAACTGGATGAACCTGCGGGATGCTGAGACGGGCAAAGTGCTGTGGCAGGGCACTGAGGACCTGTCCGTCCCCGGAGTGGAGCATGAAGGTACCCACACTTCTGTCTGCATTAGGCCCTAAGGATGTTCAACACATATTAGTGGTAGAATTAAAGTTTGATTAGTAATTAAAAAAAATCTAAGTTCTGCTTAAAGGTCACACAGTTTGATAGAAAATGCACTGAAAATGCTAATGTTCCTCATACTGTCCCATTCATCTGAAGGTAAATGTCATAGGCACAGTTTCTAATGTAATCTCAGCCAATGCCTGCATTTTAATGTGCTCATATTTAAACAAACCAAATAACCTGAATATATCAAAAATCAAATTAAGCTGAGATGAGAGAACCTTTATTTGTCCCACAATGAGGAAATCAAGAACAAAAATAGATAAGAGGCATGCAATAAAAAATCTAGATAAAAACTAAAACAATAGACTAAAATCTAACATTCTAGAATGTTGCATTCTATAAACAAACAGCAGGTGAAGAGAATGAAGTATACAACTGGTTTTGACTATGATTAAGATCATGTACAGTGCAGCCTATGGATAAGAAAAGATAAAGTAACTTCAATCAATTGTAATCCAGAAAAATACTGGAAATTAAACCAATTTCTTGGTTCAAGTCATTTTTAAGGATTTCAAGACTTTAAAAAATGAAGTTATTTTTCACTACTAACTCAGACGCATCTTAGTACTGTGACTGAACAAAAGTACTACAGAAGGCCATCTTTATGGTTCCTAATTTCCAGTGTTAAACAGTGGCACCTGCAGAACCAATACAGAGAAAAACACAGAGTATAATAAAGAAAACGTTTTGGGTATAGCCATACACTACTTGTACACATTTTTATACAAAATAAGATGGGGACAGGATTCTTGGATTATTTTTTTCTTAGATAAACATTTGCAACCTTTTGACGTGTGCTAAATGGTTCATTGATTATACGGAGGCATAGCATGGCACTGGCAAAAGCTCTCAAAAGGATTAGAATCTTCATATGTGAGTGAGTCCAGTCAGTCTCAGAACTCCAGCTGACTCTTCTGTTCTGATGTGGTCCATATAAATCTTTACAATCCTGGTAACATAGACTAATAAAAATGTGGTCGACTCCACCACCCATCAAATATTAAACGACTGAAGGATGTAAGGATGAATCTGATGCAGAGAACATTCATGGTTCTGTGCCTGCTGTGTGTGTTTGGATGGACTTTGTTTAATGTGTGAGTGTGAGCAGCAGACTGCACTGCATACACCCCGGGGATTGATTAAGTATTTATCTAGCTGTCTGTCTATCTTTTGCTTGTGCCATGCTGCAACCCCTTTTAGCCGATTAATCAATACACTAGAATTAGTTATTTTTACAGTGTTGTGGATGTTTTCAGCTCGAGTACCGAAGAAGATCCTCAAGTGCAAAGCTGTGTCGCGAGAACTCAACTTCTCCTCCTCCGAGAAGCTGGAGAAGTTCAGGTTGGAGCAGAAGGTCTTCTTCAAAGGCCAGTGTCTGGAAGGTGAGCTGGATGCACGCTCCTCACGTCTGGAGCAGCAGCACACGAAAACACAGGGAACACAGACACACACACGCACACGCACAACTGACACACACACACACACACACACACCTTGTGTTTATAGTAAAAGTGCAGTTGAATCACCAAAAAAGTAAAAATCTAAATGTAATGAATGCCCCGACAAGCCTTCAGTGCATTTTTAATGAGACAGTAGATGTAGACATAAAGATGTTTGGAAAATCTGGTGAACCGCAGAGTGTGGCCCTCTGCCTGTGGATTGTATGCTTAGCTCAGGCTCACAGCTGATTGGGACTGGGCTGACCGTTTTAAATTCAGAAAAAATATGCAGCCTAAGTATGTGGTGCTCAGCAAAGTCTCCAACAGCAGAGTTTCAGTTGCACAGGCTGATGTAATGTTGTGATGAACTGCAGGCCTGGACTGATCCACTCACTCTCCTTTGTCTCACAGAATGGTTCTTTGAGTTTGGCTTTGTCATTCCCAACTCCACCAACACGTGGCAGTCTCTGATCGAAGCCGCGCCAGAGTCACAGATGATGCCCGCCAATGTTTTAACGTGAGTGTCCTGTGTTCTGTTGCACCTGAGCAGAAACATGCCACAAGGTCACAGTTACATTATGGGAAAGAAATAAATAACAATATATTGTAAAATCTATAGATATATGATATAAGATAGAAATAAAATAGAACAAAGAATGAGCACAAAAATATTCAGCTCATTTTGAGTTAAAAGCCAAAGTAAAAACGTGGGTTTTTAACAGAGATTTGAAGTTATCAACGGGAGTGGCTTTTTCTATTTATATAAGTTTAAATCAATTCTAAAACTCACAGGCAGCCAGTGCAGTGAAGACACAGGAGGGACATAATCATATTTACTTACTCCTACTTTCCAAAGCGTCACTGTGAACGCACCAGTCACTCATTTAACATGCCGACTGGTGCCCACTGGTCAGGTCTTCCTCAGGTGTCTACATGGGATTCCTCTGTAAGCCAGTAGAGCAGATTGTCTAAAACCATGGATGTTACTGTGTCAGATTATACTGAAAATCTAAATATGTAATTATATTGTTGCTTCAAAAATGTATTCTTTTAAAAATGGTATTATATTGTGACTTGTAAAATCAGAATTCATAGTGACACAATTTATGCTGGAATGAAATCACTTCTAGCAGAGTCATTGTGGCGTTTGTCCTCCAGGGGGAACGTTATCATCGAGACCAAGTTCTTTGACGACGACCTGCACGTGAGCACCTCCAGAGTGCGCCTGTTCTATGTGTGAGCTCCGGCCCCCAGCAGAGGCTCAGCGCGGGGCCGGTTTGGAGCAGGACTGGGCTCTGACAGGACTCTTCACCGTTTTAACTCAGGGGACCGCCTCAATGATTCCTGCGTGTCACTGCTTAGTCTGTCTCAGCTGTGCGACTGCAGCTGCACATGGATTACCTGTTCACCACTTCACCGGGGCCCCTTCTTAAAGTGGACACGTTCATCTGACATTCAAGGCGCATCCTGTTTCTGCTCACTCTTCTCCTCAAAGCCTTCATTTCTCAACTATCAGCAGGAACGAGGCTTTGTGGATGCGAGTGAGCACCGATGGGTCACGCTGTTCACTGTTGCTCCTGTTGTGCCGTTTACAGAATAGTACTGGCTTTGTTTTAGTCTTCTATTTAATTTTAGAACAAGCTGTGTGCATCTTCAGAGCTGCTGCCTGAGCGTAGGTGCTAGTCGACAGAAGGATAATCTGACGGTTTTAATCAGAAACATAATTTAGGCATTCTGTTTTGATGCTTTTGTTGAGTTCAGTTGCTTTCTCTTTCCATTGGTGGTCTTCCAAATGGATGTAAATGTAGGATCATATCCCTGACTGGGCACTGCTGGACTAGCCCTGTGTCTGACCCACACTTTTCACTGTAACATATGTAAAGGTGGCTCTTTTCTATGTGATAGTCTTGTCCAAGCATTTTTAGCCAACTGTGTAAAATATGCTCGCCTCCATTGTTGTTTATAGGTTGTGAAATAAAATATTAAGTATGTAAAAGCGGGTGTTGTTACTGCATTTAGAGGCCTGTTATAAATATTACTGCACTAATATTGTTGTAAATCAACAAAGACCTTATCTTTTGTGTTTACTGTAGAATCACAGCCAAATGTGGTGCTGCCTTTTAAAGTGAACCAAAAGTTGCATGTATTTTAACTATTTTATGCTACAGGATCAGGATGGCTTCAAACTACAGTATTGACAAACTTATCTAGTAAATGCAACACAGAATTTTATCACACTCATTTCTATACAGTAAGGGCTATTGTTTTTTTTTGTAGTTTTATGCCTTAACTCAAGTGTCCAGGCATGAATCTGTACCATTTATTCAAAATGGAATGCTAATTAATCAAGCAGCATCTTTTCAGTAATCATTGTAAACGAACCCAAAAATTATACATTTATTATTTAATTGATTAACCCAACAGTGACTTATGAAGAGCTCCAATGAAAGCGATCATGTCTGCCCTTCGTGGTGCAAAAGGGCGGGCAGTGAAATCAAGTGTTGGTTCTAAAAGCGGGTAGTGTTTAATCCTGCTAAGTGGATTAAAGTGTCCCAGGGCTGACAGAAGCAGGCTGAGGAATCACAGGCACCAGAGGGAAGACAGCGCCACACACTGGTCCTTCTGAGCACACAGTCACACTCAGCTTTATTTCACAAGAGTTTATTACACAAAGTCTTTATAATACAACAGATTTATATATTACACGGGGCTTCTCACAGTCGTGGGGTTCCGGTCAGCCTCCAGCCTTCCTGTTTGCCCACCTTAGTGAAGTAAGCCAAAGTGCCCAGGCCCAGGCACGCAGAGGTCCCAACCATGGGATTGTGAGCTGTGGGAACAGTTTTCGATGATGAGAAATGTACATTTAAATTCTTTAATTATGCATTTCCCAATTACAATCATTTTGAATCCAATAGCAATGTGATCACATTTATAAATATATTAATTCAGGTTCACTGTTATTATTTGCAGTTATTTTGAGAAATGGCTATTCTAAATATGCATCTTTCAAACAACAATATGAAATAATTTAGTAGGTAATCTAACACCTCCTTCCTGTAAATGACTGAAGGCTTACAGGCCAGTAAATGCTCCTGTTAGTGCAAACAGAGAATGCATTGTTCCCTCAACTTTAGTGAGTAAAATGTCATTTCACATTTGTACTTTTTTCTTTTTTCATAATAATTGTGGCCACATTTACATTAGCTGTTATGATAAAATATAGGTTATTTTACTTTTGCAGCTGTCGCCCTCTGCTGGCCACAGAGCAGACTGGCAAATGTAGATTGGGAGCAAAACAAAATGTTATTAAATAACATCTGATTTTTTCTGGCAGATAATGAAAATCTAAATAATGTTCACATACAGGAGGTTTAACACTCAAGTCAAAACTGAACCATGAACTGTTGACCTTACTGTTGAATATGAACTGAACTGTTATGATAATATGTCATATGCCTTTAGGAAATGTCTGCAGAAGCCTGAACTACAGAATGAGACACAGCATTTAGTTCTCTGGAGCAGAAGTACTGTAAAACAATCAACTTGGATGTGTATACAAGGTAACACTTGCAAAGTGGATCTTAAAAGGTAATGAACGTGCATAGGCACAGTGAAGGGACTTGACTCCTTTATGGGATCCCCACGATTAATATTAGAGCAACTACATGATTAAAGTTCAGATATAGGGTATAATAGGTTAAGGCTAGAGTTTAGGTTCAGGTAAAGCAAGCAGTGACTACAGTTAATTCCCTCACTCTGAGGGAAATGAATGAATGAATGTCTCCAAGAAGCATGGAAACCCAACATGTGTGTGCGCGTGTATGGTGGGGTGCACTCACTGCGGGCCCCCAGGAAGGCCCCTGAGGCGCAGCCCCCGATGAAGTAGTTCAGTGGGTCATCCGGGGTCCCACGGGCCTGAGCGCTTAGACACGTGGCCATGCCAAAGATGGCCCCCAGAGACGCTGCACAGGACACAAACGTTACACACTTACCACAACTACTTGTTCTTTATATTCCCGTCTCAACAGTCTACATATGGTATACATGCACTCTTTCAAAGTAAAGTTGTACACTGTGCCTCCACCGTGTGTGGGCCTTCTCTGCTTTACTCTCCCTTAAAGTGGGACTTGACACTAAATTCACCTTTTCTCTGTGTACATGGTGTTATAATAAGAGCATTGACTGCTGTTCATTTTTTGGTTGATACATTTGAAGAGACATCACTCAGCTCTGAGGAGCGAGGAGTGTCTTACCCATAGTGACTGTGGTGCTGGTGGCCCTCTGCAGAGCTGCCATGGCTGACTCAGGCTGGAAGGCTACAATATGATAGGCCGAACCCACAAGACCTAAAGAAACAAGTGATTAGACAGAACAGAAGCTGAAGGACACTGCCTATAAAATCACACAGAACCTCTCGTGCCCACCTCTGGATCTCACCAGGAAAACTACAAAACAAACACATGTTGGAGCAGACACAACATTATATTTTGAAAATTGAACTTTCTGTATTTCTAATTATATGTCCAACCATAATGATGTTTTTGCTATTATAAACGTTCTCAGGAGTAACAGTTCCCCTTCTCTTTCACATCCAACATGACGCTCCAGTGTGATCCAACCTGGACGTGTGAGTAACCCTTTTATTCATCATGTTACATGTTTTGAGGGTAGCTGTTCTGAAGCTAAACTTTAAAATACACAGGAATGTTAAAAAAGTCCAGAATGGTGGCGACTGGAAGAAAAAGTAGAGAAAAATGTAAAATAACAATTTCCATAATGAAATGACACCAGATCAAAAGATTTAATAACAAAAAATACTAAATCATTTTGAATTTCCAGTGTAGAAATGTCAGTTTGCTTATCTATTACAAAGGATGGAATAACTACTAATATCAAGCCTTAAAATTGTTAATGAGTGTATATATATATCTAAACAAAAGTATATATCTGTAGATTAAATGAAAAACGATTGTAGGGATCAACATTTCTGGAAGTACTTGTGCAGTAAAACCTACAAATCTGAATTCTGTCTTTATCAAAAATGCAAAGTGTCAATAATGATCTCCTTTTTGTAAACAAATCATGTAAAATGCAATAATAATTGTCTGACATCACTCACGTGTATCTGAATGGTTTCCATTTGACAAAACCATCTTGATTTTGAGACATTCTGAGGCTAATCCTAACTTACCCATGACATTGCATTGTTTCACTTCAAACTTGTCCCCATTCTTGAATGTTTAGGTTATAAACGTGTAAAGGGTCTGTAAGCACCAGCTTCTAACTTATGTTAGATGTAAAATAACTGTTGAATGTCCAAAGTGCAGATACACAGGTCCTGGCCCATGTAAACAGACTTGTAGCAGCGCTAGCGTTAGCATTAGCATTGCCTAGCTGACAGCGGTGAATCCTCCAGACAGCAGCCGCTCTCCACGCACTGTCCCCCGGCGGAAACTCACCTATGGCTGTGCCCAGTTTGGTGGTGACCCAGGCCTTCTCCACACACGCCGTGCCCTCGGGAGTGTCCCAGTAGCCCATTTCTACTGCTCTGTCCACAGACTGCACACCGTGGAAGTGCACTCAAGGACGGAGCTCCTTCTGCCCTGCTCCGGAGCGCTGTGCAGGGCAAGAGCGGCCTCTGCAGGGCACCCAGGATAATGCAGGAGAGCCTGGAGGGGGCACCATGAGGGGCACCATGGGGGGCACCATGGGGGGCACCATGGGGTACCCCTGGCACAACGAGGGTGACCATGGTATAAGATCATTCATGTTCATATTACAGATCCATAGTGAGCACATGTCTTTCTTTAGATCCTGCACGGCCATTTGTCCTTTGTCCAGCTCATTGTCGCACTTTTTCATTGATGTCACATAAAAGAGACAGATTTACATTCAAAACATGCTGCAAAACGTTATAACTTTTTGGGAGCTCTGGGTTTTTGGGTTGTAAACTGTTATGAGCAACTGCTATTCCAATTTCCCTGAGTGTTACAGCTGATAAATCAGGAGTGTACAGCGGCTTGTAAAAGTATTCATACAAACTGGACTTTTCCACATTTTGTCACGTCACGATGACAAACTCAATAAATGTTGTTAAAATAAATGTTATTAGTATTTTATGTAAAAGAGAAACACAAAGTGGCACACAGTGATAAAAAATTATGAAATAATGATTATACATTCATACAAGAGGACATTGCACATATATATATATATATATATTAGTTAGTGGCTTTGGTCTTCCTCCAAAACCTTTCTGAAGCACCTAGACCAGAGTTCTGACCTCCACAACTGTTCAGGGTGCACTAGTTGTGCCCCATGTCCCCATGCCATTCTTAACCAGGAGGAATATGAGCTTTTAAGCAGTTTAAAACAATATTACTTAAAAAGTAACAGACATCTATTAGATTAAATGTTTTATTTTTTTTTTAGAATACAATGAAAAATATATGTACAACAAAATAGAGCAAAATTAGTAAAAATGTCCCTTTTGCTTTAGGTACTGAGGCACCAGGCCTGATAAGTGCCTCTGATCCTGTAGTGGCCCTGGTTTAGACTGGTTTAAGTCCAGGTTTAATTCTGGAGCCCTCCTGGTTCGGTCTGAGTGCTGTCCTGGTCTTGACTTGGCTCGTCTGATGGTAAGGCCTGGTACTGTGGTCTGTAGAGACAGTAGTGCTGACTGATGAAGAGCAGGTCGAAGAGCACGGAGAACAGGCCCAGTCCAAACTTTGTGGGGTTTCCAAAGAAGAGCATCCACTGGTCTGCAACACACAGGCCTCAGTGAGACACACACGCTTTTACTGAAACGGTTGGAACTAATTGTATTTCTAATAGTATAACATATGCTGAGATAGATCATATATTTATCTCTATACCTACTATAGAATCTAAATGTCAAGACAGTTATTTGTTTGTTATAAGTACTCTCACAACATAACCTAGAACTACCTTTCTATTCATTTAGGCAAATTATTTCTTCCTGAATTGAAGATTATGTGAAGACCTTTCCCTTTTCAAAGGATATATTTTTCTTTGAATTGCACTACTGCAATGACAGCAGAGTCGTATGACATATGA